>QZLH01000080.1:103862-129572 GCA_003833135.1 Oehlia diaphana | reverse complement strand
CTAAACCCGACCCGAGTATAGTTCGACCGGATATCCCGGGTCTAAACCCGAATTTTCAAAGGAAAAAAAATGAGCAACCACCATTTTTTCGGCATTATAATGAAACCTTAATGAAATTATAATAGATTTAATAGATTTATAATATTATGAAGCTTTGTTATCATTCATTTATTATAATAAATTAGTATTTGTTCAATAACTCGGGTCAACCGGGTCGGGTCATGCGGGTCACCGGGTCATAAAAATTAGTCGGGTCGGGTCACATGACCCGGGTCGACCCGTTCGTTTAGGAGCACTACATATAACTTTATCTGGAAAACTTTTTTTATTTAAAGTTTTGTAGATGTTTTTACAAAATAATTATATTAACTTAATAATATATAAAATAGTCAAAATTTTGTACTTTAAGCAATATTTCCCATATAAAAAGAAAAAAAAGATTATAAAGTTTGATTGATTATAAAAAATTTATGAGAGATTTCTGCTTAAAAAAAAAAAAAAAAGAACAGCTAATATTTTAAATATATATAGTATCAAGTGAGAAAGTGGAGAGAGAATTAAATAAATCAGCAACGCGCTAAAAAAAAATATTTTTATTTTATTTTAAAAATATAGACACGACTGGAGTCTAACATTACATAAGGACAAACATAACTAATTAAAAATTTAAAAAAATTGCGTGATAGTTAATTTTTTGCTGATGCTGGCATATTACAAAAAAATAGATGCCGACAGCAAAAAATATAAAGGAGATAGCAGAGCCTGCTATAACATTATGAGTCTAATTTGGTATTTATAAAATAGATTATTCCGGAGGTTTATCAGAATTAGCAACTAATTTATCTTTTTGTTTCTTCATCCGTCTAACAAGATATAGAGTTAATAATGTAAATTTAGCAAACCAAATATAATGAATTATGTTTGACATAGCAAGTGCTTTTTCAGGTGACATTTTGACGGGAGTAAGATTGTAAATAATCATAACACGAACTAAAATTTCAGAAAGAAGCCCAAATCCCCAGATCACTGTCATATAGATGAAACCACGTCGAAAATATTGGTAAGAAACCCAATACCTGTCCCAACTTTCATCTATCATTTTTGGGCTTAAATAAGCAAAGGCTCCACCTGTTGTCAAATCTTTAAAAATATAGAATAGTAATGGTCGCAATTTAAAGGTACCAATTTTTATCGGAATTAAGCTAATCATTGCTACTATATGAAAGGGAAGGAGACTCATAGTCATAAATTTTTCTAATAGTTGAATGTTTGGATTGCCATAAAATAATGATATCAGAGCACCGAAATTAAGACAGTTTGATACGAGTATTCCTAAAATGTCTACACGCCTTCTCCTTATAAGACCGTATGTAATAGCAATAGATGGTAGGGCACCCGATATGAGAAATGCCACTACTTCGTGTATAAACATTCTAAGAATATAATAAAGAGCAATTGGAAGGGAGAATTCAATAAATATCATTAATCCGACTCTCAAAATAATTTTTAATTTGTCTTTATCCTGTGAGAGTATTGGGAAAGTAGTTTGTTCATTCTCAACCGTCATGTTTTAGGTTTTTTTTAGTGTAAAAAGAAATTATGACAAATTAATTACTTTTTTTTTTGAAGTGAGGTTATTTTGAGAGATAGAAGACATATTTATAGAATTTTATTTTATTTGATATATTTAAATATGTGACCCTATAAAGAAAAATCCGGAAAAAACTCCGATAAATGATCATTTTTCTGAAAAATTTTGATAAAAATAAAAATGATTCTTACCAAATTCACGTGAAAAATGTACTACACAACGGTATAAGCTGAACTGAATTAGATGCAAAAATGAAAAATAGAAAACAACAAAGAACAAAGATTATAATCCAAAAAATAATGTTCAGCATGTATGCCAAATTCGGCAAAGATGGAATATAAAAAACGGGAGAAAGAAAATTACTAAGAGTAAAATCACTTTTAGTTTAGTAATGACTAAAGGCCGCATCTGGCCATATTTTTGAAACCAGGATTTTATACTATTGTCTTTTCACATTTTACTGTTTAAAGTTACATTATTTTAGTATATTAGTGTTTTAAAGTTTCAATTTCAATTTTCTTTTTTTAATTAAAAAAAAAAAAAAAAAAAATTTGTGACGTAAGACACATAAATTTGGTGATTTAAATTATTCATACGGTATTTAAAAAATATCAAACTTATAAAATAAAATTATTAACCACTTAAAAGTATATATAAATAATTTTAGAAAAATAATGATGCCTACCGCCCGAGCTGAATTAATAACTTTACTGTATATAAATGAATTTATCAAATTACTTACCACATGGGAAATCCACATGAAAATATGTGGTGTGGAAATCTGATATTTTCCAAATACCTTGTGACAACGAAATTCGAAGATTAAAATATGTGGATCCATGTAAGATATATGGGAGTGTATGGAATTCCCTAAAAATTTTACGATTCCATTGATGTCATCGTTAAGAAGTTTTTACAGAAATAATAAATGTTTTATAAGTGGTTAATAAAAAATATTGTTAAATCTGTAATCAAACGTTAAAAAAAGTGATTTTACCCATAGTAATTTCATTTCTAGTCGATCCGTTTTCTTTATATCCCAGAATAATTTAGAATGGTCTGTGAAAGGCTCATTTTTACGGAGTTTTGGATAAAATTTATATTTGATGCATTCATTCATAATGAAACCCGCAAGACTATATAGGGTTTATAAAAATTTTTAGAAAATTAGTGTTCTTCCCTTATAGAGCATAATAAAAAATTGCCAAAACGGTAACGTTAGGATTGGGAAACAATTAAAAAAAAAGGAGTATAAAGTTAATCAACCGTCACTTTATATATAATATTATTAAATCGTTAATTTTCTTTATTATCATAATCATGTGACGAATAGTTTATAAATGTGGCAAATGTGGATAAAAAGAATTAATTATACTTGTTTTGGAAAGATTTACAGAAAAACCAAGCCATAATTTATTTTGAAAAATGAAAAGGGTTAAAAACTCATGATATTACTTATCGTTTCGTTCTGTGAACGTGAACACGAAAATAAAAGTAATAATGTAATTAATTTTTATTAGAACCATTTTCGAATAATTTATTACCCTGACTATCTGTTGATACAATAAAAAATAAGTCCTTATTAAATATTCAATTTTTTTTATACATATTTCTTACTCCCCTAGTATATTAAAACGCTTTATGGCATACTATTAAAATAAATACAAAAAAGTAAAGTGAATAACGTTTTACAATTTCTGAGAGTAAATTATAACCATTTTCGAATAATTCACTATAATATGTGACCGTATGATCATCGTCGAATATCTTCCCCGGAATCATTTTCCTGAATATTAATTTCCCGAACTGGACCCTTTCCTGAAACATACAATTCCCAAATCCCTGAATCCCGATATTCCAAATCCCAATATACTGAGTCTGAATTCCAATATTCCACATAAATTGTTATTTTTAAACTTTTTTCCAAGTAACAATATTTGTAGAATTGCTAAATAAAAATTATATTAAACTAACGAGTAAATTTCTATCCAGTACCCACGGTTAGATGGTCCCATTAAGGTAAAGAAGTAGACGCTTTCCGCAGTATACACAAGCTATTCGGGGCCATTGGGATAAGATATTATTTGAAATTTATTAAGACCGCCAGGGAAATGTTTCATAATAGTTGACTAATGTATGTCACGTGACATTTATACAATGTATAATAGCCAATGTGAAACTTGGAAATTTGGTGCAACGTCACGTGATATAACTCGAAAATTGACCCGGAATTATGAATTTGGCCGAAATTAAGCATGTAATGTGCTGTGTTACCAAAATTTTTGCTTAAGATAGAATTATTTAAAATTATTGTTAGGGTTACCCATGGAAATAGTTGAAGATCGAACAAGTCACCTGATATAGTGCACAGAAATCTTATAATTATGGCTGAGTTTATTACAATATGAAACATTTTCTTATAATATATTTTAGTTTTATTAGTTACTTACATTAATTAACTACTTTTAGTATTATTATTGTTTTTGACTCATAAATATTCAATTATATGTATCAGATTAATTATTATAACATTAGAAAAATTGCTTTATTAGTTAGCTAAAGAAGTTGCTCAAGATTTATATAGTAGATGAATATATAGACATATAGAACTTATACAAAATGGTAATAGAAAGGTTTTTTGCAAATAATTGGGATAATCGATGGATCAATCATATTAGTATAATGGAATAATATTATTAAGTTCAAACTGTCATGTGTGAAATGCAAACATATATAGGGCAATATTTTCTTTTGAATAAAAAGTTGTTAACACCTGAATAGATCTAACAGTGAGTTTAGATTGTGTTATCCGAAGTTGTATTGATTGTTAGTTTTCTTTGTAAACTTTTCTGTGTTTTACTTGTTTTATTTTCGTATTTTGTTACTATTTGTTTAATAGATTTTCATTCTTAAGAGACTTCAATAATTTTCTATTGAAAATTATTAATAATACCTTTATATTTTGTTATAAACTTATCAAAACACTTATAATCATAACACTTGACCTTTTGTTACAACTGTTTAATTTGACATTTTTAACGTTAGTTATCACTCAAGCCAGAACAGTGATAACAGCTGCAAGAAACACTAATCTGAGTGATTCAAAAGTAGATTAGATAATTAGGATTTCGTTAGGACCCCGAGTAATATATAAATAGGTCATAGAAAGTTAGCAAAATTTTACTATTAGCTCTAACGAAACGTTGCCAATCATATCAACCCAGAAATCCGAGAATTCAATCTACCGATAACCTGCAAAAAAAAAAAAAAAAAATCAATAATAAAAAAAAAAAAAATAAAAATAATTTTAAAAATTTTAAATTTTCTTCAAAACTTACCAATCCATTCCAAAATGCCAACCAAGAAGTAACGTCCGAAATCCAACTGATACCTACAAAAAAAAAGAAAAATTACATTAAGAAATCAAAAAACAAATCTTTTAAAAAATTTTAAACTCCTTAAAGTCTAATTTTATTGTCCAAGCTGGCATCAATGAAAAGAAACATGTTCATTTCTTAAATTAAATTAAAAATTTCCCCTCCCTCATTTCTTAAATTAAAAATAAAAAAAAAAATAGATTGCCTTTCCTATTTCTTAGCCAGCAATACCTACAATAAAAAGTAACTGAACGTTAGTAAAATGTTTCCATAAAGTTAATTTTCTAAAAAAAAAAAAAACCTCACCTTTTGAAGCCAAAATGAAGCAAAAAGAACCTACAAAATAAAAATGAAAAATTAAAAATGCTTTATTATATAAAAAGAATTTTTTAAAAATTACAGTGAAAAGAGCTGAATCAAACCAAGAGAAAATATCCATCTAAAAAATTGTCATTTGGCATACAAACCATGACTAGTCTGATCAACCGAGTTTCAACTTCTCTTTTATAGGACGTGTTCTCTTTTACTTATTGTTTTGTTTGATTTCTTTGGACTCTGGATTGGTAGTACGCTTCAGAACTTTCTGAACTTCAAAAAAAAGAGAAAAAAAATACAATAAAAAATTAATTAAATAAAGTTATCAGCTTTGATTTAGGTAAGTTTTGAACTTTGAAGCATTTTGCTTTAAAACTTTTTTTTAAAATTAATTTTTATTTAAAAAATTTTCGGTTCCAGCATCAACAATCATGATTTATTAGATAATAAGAGATAAATAATATTTACTTAGCCATTACCTGTTACGCCAATTTAAATATCTTCCTCAATATCACCATAAAAAATTAACTATCACGTGATCTATTATGTGGCTTAATTTCGATTTTTTTATTTTTTTTTTGGATTAATTTAATTCTCTCTCCACCTTCTCTCCCCCTTCAGATATTTCAGACATTACTTTTATTTCATATTTATAAAATACGTTTTATTAAAAACTTATACTCAACAGTCAATACTATATATATATAACATTAGCTGTTCTTTTTTTAAATCTTTCATAATTTTTTTATAATCAGTACAAACTTTATAATCTTTTTCTCTTTTGTATATGGGAAATACTGCTTAAAGTACCTATTTTATATTTTATTAGGATAAATTTCAAAACCCTTTATAAGGACAATACAAAGTTTTATAATTCATACCAAATCGTTCTACCTATGACAGTATTTACGGAACAATAATTAGAGGGTCGTGATATAGTTTAGGACAGGGTGGAGTCGTCTTAATGAGGACTTGGTTTTTCAGTCATTTACTGTAAGATTACTTTCGATAGTATATAGTATCTGTGTAATAATTACTGAAGCTGTATTTTACTCTGTGTAATAAAATAAAAATAAATTTATTTATACTTTTAATTCCTCGAAGAATGTTATTATTGAAACAGTTAGAAACCCGAAGTGCTATGTTATACAAGGTATATTATTGGATGGGAGTAGCTATGATATTAGTTACAGAGCAGGGCTTCACCGATTGATGAAACCCTATATCCAATAAAAGTGTTATCATTCTGGTACTTTTTTGATCATGTTTTACTCCTCTATAAGTTTTAAATAAACTTTTCCTATATTCTTATTGCATTTCTTTTTTTACTCTAATAAATGATTTTTAAAATATAGTCATGTTGCATAATCACGCCATGTGTTAACATGGTCAAGATGATCAACATATGGTTCCTTTCAATCAATAAAAAACAGAAATCAGGCTCCATTTTTAAAATGTATGCATTGCTCCGAATATATTTCTAGAAGAGACATTAAAGCCCTATATCACGATTACTGATGATGATCAGACGATCTGGGAGATTTAATTTCTGTAATCAAATTACAGTAAGTCTAAACACCAAAAAAACTACTAAGTCAGGACAAAGTAAATTATCATAAACAATTAAGAAAAGTATAATCATTCGGGTGTAAAAAAAAGAATCTATTATGAAAGAATTCAAATATCAACTGCAAGACGTTAGGATTTGGTCAATCTATAAGAGTTATTTTTGCGGAAATCAAGTGTTTTAGATAGTTGATCTATTAAAATGAGATTTGGCTAAAAGAAATGCTTAAGAGGTCCAAATAAATCTTGATTTCATTAATGAATTAATTCAACGCGCTTACATATCAACTAAGATTTGAAGTTCATTTATCTAGATACGAATTAACTATAGAGCATGATATTGAAATATCTCGTTGTTACAACCTTGGTAACAACTGACGAGTTCAAAGGATGAAGAAAAAAATTATCAAAGCCAGTAAAAAGTTCTTGGACATATTGCAAAAAGTAAAGGCTCGAAGGCTGGAAAAATGAAATGGCTAAGATTACGAATTCCCTGTTACCGAAATTGTCATATGACTTGATTTTTACTGACTTAGGCCTAAATTTAATCATTATTTTCCAAGTATGTAATACGAATAACCAAACAATTTCTTTATTAATCATTAGTTTTTTTATCTAGCAATAGCGAAAGAAATTAATTTTTCCCAGGCCTACGAATGTCTTAAAATAAAAATTATTTTTTTGTAGCTTCGTAAAAGTCTCTCCAGACCTGCAAAACGTCTATAAAATTGTAATAATGTTGTTTTAGGAACTCGTCCTTTGATAAAGCTTTGTTTTCTGACATTTTTGTGTATATTTTATAAGTATTTGTATAATAAAATTAAAATTTTCTTCCGTAAAATTTTGGTCCGAAAGATCGTCAGAGAGAAATCCTTATATCAGTCACGTGGGATCATATTCATGTTTATATGTACGTTAATTCGTATAAATAGAACGATTTTAGAGAAATCTTTTTGCAGATCATTTAACAAAATTAAACCATTTTAGTACGTAAATGGTTACCTTTTAATTTACTTGATAAATACGGTAACGTGTACAACTATTTTGAAACTTTGTTTCGTTTTTTTTTTATTATTCCTTTTTTTTTTTTTGTGAAATAAGTTCATCGACTCTACATTTTTTTTCCAACTCAATAATTTTTTATAAAAATGTCATCACAAGATGACGACGATCAGTGTAAGAAATGTGGCGAAAAATACATGAGTGAATATGATGCTAAGTATAAATGGTGTAAATCATGTCAAATAAATAATTTAAAACAAAATTTTACAAATTGGACTAGTGAAAATGAAAAAATTGATAATTTAATTCAAGAAATGCAATTAGAAATTAATGAGCTGGATGATATGATATTTGAATGGATACCATATGATCAATTTGATGATATTAAAGAAATAGGTGAAGGTTCTGATAAAGTACACTTGGCTATATGGAAAGATGGACCATTAGATTATGATAAAAATAAAAACGAATATACAAGAAAACAACAGAATAAAAAAGTTGTCTTAAAATTATATAATTTACGAAATATCATTAATGAATTTTTTATTGACCAGGTAATAAGAAAATTCTTTGAATTTAATTGTCATACCTTTATAATAATATATTTTTTTTTTTCTATCAGGATAAAAAATATTCAATAACTTATATTGGTGAAATTCTTAGAATACATGGAATATCTCAATATCCCAATACAGAAAATTATATTATTGTTTTTCAAGATATATATTGTGTAAAATGTGGTAAAATATATACACATATAATTAAAGAGTGGTGTGAATCATGTAAAATTAATTATTTTAAAGAAAATTTGATTAGAAGTGGAAATGAGTATATTGATAATATAATTCACGAAATACAATTAAAAATCGATTATAAATCGGATATAATATTTGAATGGATACCATACAATCAACTAGGTGATATCCAAGAAATATGTAAAGATGATTTTGATATAATGTATTCTGCAACATGGAAGAATGGTCCATTGTGTTATAATGACAGAGAATGGACAAGAAAATCAAATAAAGTGGTTACTTTAAAATATTTATATGATTCACAAAACGTCATTAAGCATTTAAATATGGTATGTATTCTTTTAGGGCCGGGACATATATTACGCAATATCCTTTATTAGCGCAAGCCCCGTATGATATAGTGCAGCCAATTACATTACTTATTAAGTGTAACATAAGATTTTTGCACCCTATAAAATATTACGTAATAAATGTCATAGCCCCATAGATATGCGTTTAGTTGGAAAACATACTGATTTATTTTTTTTTTGATTTTAATAGATCAAATTCAATAAATATTCTAATATGTATGGAATATCACAAAATCCAGATACGGAAAACTATATTATGATTTTTCCAAATATACATTGTAAAAAATGTGGTGAACCATATAAAGGCGAAAAAGACGCAAATTACGAGTGGTGTAAATTATGTCAAATACGTAATTTAAAACAAAATTTTACAAATTGGACTAGCGGAAATGAAAAAATTGATAATTTAATTCAAGAAACGCAATTAGAAATTAATAAACCAGATGATAAAATACTTGAATGGATACCATACAATCAGTTTAATAATATCGAAGAAAAAATTACTAAAGAATGTTCAGCAATATGGAAGGATGGACCATTAAATTATAATAAAATAAAAAATAATTATATAAGAAATCAACCGAATGCAAAAATTACTCTAAAATTATATAACGTTACCAAGAAATTTTTAAATGAGGTATGAGATTATTTTTATCAAATTTAATTTAATTACCTTTTTATTTAAAATTAATAATAATTTACATTATATCCCTAATAGATTATAGAAGATTTAAACAGATATCATGGTAAAATTTTTGGAATTTCTCAAAATCCATATACGAAAGATTATAATATGATTCTTCAAGATGATTATAATGAAATATGCAATAAATGTGGTAAATATGATATAGATACAGATTGTAATTGGTGTAAACAATGCCAAAAGAATTATTTGAAAAAAATCTTTATAAATTGGACTAGTGGAAATGAAAAAATTGATAATTATATTCGAAAAAGACGAAAAATCGACTCTATTAGTGACAGAATATTTGAGTTTATACCATATAATCAGTTTGACGACATCAAAGAAATAAACAAAAATAATTTATATTCAGCAATATGGAAAAGTGGCCCATTAAGTTGTCATAATAATAAATGGGCAAGAGAATCAAATAAGAAAGTTTATTTAAGATTACATTACTTACAAAATACTAATAAGTTCCTAAATAAGGTATGAAATTTTCATTATATATGTTTGGCTATAGATGCCGATTTGCGTCTGACGTGTGGCTGGCCTAGTAATGCTGGCCAACCCACTTAAGGCATTATAATATTGGGCCGATCATGTAGGCTGTATCTGATGCAAAATAATTTTTTTTTTTTTTAAAAAAAAAATTTTTTAGATTAGTAAAAACGATTTATCAATATATGGAATATCTCAAAATCGAAATACAAAATATTGTATTATTGTTTCTCAATATATAAGTTTATACTGTGAAAAGTGTGGTAAAGAATATGCAAATTATGCTAATAAAACAGATGAATGGTGTATATATTGTCAAGTAAATGATATAAAATTAAATTTTGCAAACTGGACAAGCGGAAATGAAAAAATTGATAATTTAATCCAGAAAATGCAACTAAAAGTTAAAAGCAAATCTGACAAATTATTTGAATGGATTCCATACAGTCAATTTAATAATATAAAAAAAATTAATGATGATAGGTTTGCTAATATATATTCAGCAATATGGAAGAATGACTTTTATTATTACAAATATCTTTATGAAAAGGAACAAATAAGACAAGTAAAATCAAGGGTTATTTTAAAATATGCACAAAATATTACTTATGAGGTAAATTTCTGTTATATATTTGATTTAAATAATGCAATTTATACTATATTAATTAGTATGTATTAATTAATAGGTTATAAATAATTCCCCAGTATTCATCTATGGAATATCTCAAGATCCTATTACAGAAGATTATATTATAGTTTCTGAAAATAAATTCTGCGAAAAATGTGATGAACTATACACAATTTTAAATGAGAATTGGTGCAAATCATGTCAAATAAATGATTTAAGAGAAAATTTTACAAATTGGACTAGTGGAAATATAAAAATTGATAATTTAATACAAGAAATGCAATTAAATATTAGTCATCCAAAAGATATAATATTTGAATGGATACCATACAATCATTTTAGTAATATTGAAGAAATAGATAGAGGTGGTTTTGCTACAATATATTTAGCAACATGGAAAGATGGACCATTATCTTATTATGGACGTGATACTAAGTATGTAAGGGATAAGAAAAAAATTATTTTAAAACAATTAGATGATTCACAAAATATTGCTACAGAATTTTTAAATGAGGTATGAAAATTTTTTTATTTAATTTGAAGTTTTCTAATAATATATTAACAATAATTACTTTGTTTTAATAGGCTATAAAATATTCACTTAAAGAATACAAAGAAATTCTTGCAATATATGGAATATCTCAAAATCCTGATACAAAAAATTATATTATGGTTCTTGATTATGCAGAAGGTGGAAATTTATATAATTTAGTAAACAAGCATTATAAGAAATTTGATTGGACGTATAATATAGAAGCGTTAACATGTATTATTACTGGTCTTAAAGAAATTCATGATAATCAAATGGTTCATCGTGATCTTCATACAGGTAATATATTATCAAAATCCGCTGATTTAGAAATTATTGTTTCAATGTGTATATCAGATATGGGATTATGTGGGAAATCTGATAATATAGATAAAACAAATATTTATGGAGTTATGCCTTATGTAGCTCCTGAAGTATTAAGAGGAAATCCTTATACTCAAGCAGCAGATATATATAGCTTTGGTATGATTATGTATTTTATAGCAACGGGAAGACAACCTTTTTACAATCATGCACATGATGAAGGTTTAGCATTAGATATCTGTAATGGAATTAGACCTGATATAAATGATCAAGAAGCACCGACATGTTATATTGACTTAATGAAATGGTGTTGGAACTCAAATCCAGATAATAGACCAAAAGTAACTGAAGTATATAAATTAATTGAGATATTTCGTTTAAATATTTATAGAGAACAACGGGATTATGATATTCAAGAGCAATTCAATAAGGCAAATAAGTACAAAAAATCAAATTATTTATTAGAGGAGAGAAGAAAATTAGCAATTCATCCACAAGCTGTTTATACATCTCAATTACTTAATTCCTTTACAAAAAGTCTTCAACATTCTGAATGTTTAGAGTGTGAAATATAATATTACAATTCTATTTATATCAAAAACTTAGATATAAATGATAAAATATATATTATATATTGATTTGTTCAACACTGATTAAAGAGTAAACTTTTTTTTGCATAAATAAATCAGTTTGTAATTGAGCAAATAATTTTTTATAAATAAAATCGATTTATGATTTAACAAAATTAAAAATTCCTAATTTATAACTATATTCATATTTAAAAAAGTGTTCTCAACAATACGTAATTAATGCAGTAAATATTTTAACAAAATATTAAAAAATAATTAGCATTATGAAATATCAGAAATTATGATATAATATATATTAATAATCTATATTTTAGCAATAAATAAAATTTGCAATGGTTTTTTTTTTTTGTCTTAATCTATTTTGTAAATTTTATTTGTCTGCAGATGAACGTAATAAAGGTTCTGAAAAGATTTTTTGTTGAACTATCTGTGTAAGTTACTATCTGAATACACTTTCGAAAAAACATATACTATATTTGTAGCTGACGCTAGATTCTTTAATAGTTCATTCAAGTTATGTTTTATTTTTCTAAATCAGCGCGAATAAAAAATGTACGAATAAGTTGAATAAGTTGATCTTTACCGTGAACTGATACATACAAGTTAAGAATATAAAAGTAATCTAACCATTAAACCACAATAAAATCGTATGAACATTCGTATCACATAGAAATCTCGTCACTTACGATATGGCATTATCTCATCACTCCATCCTTCGAACATAGTTAACAGATACGAACAATATTAGGATGATAGTGATAAAGAAGAAATATTGGTTTACAGGTTGTTAGCACATTCGACAATTTTCTTCTCAATATCAAAAATATTTGCTAATGTAGAAGTCGGGACCGTCCAAAAAACCTTGATCGGTTAATTAACCGGTTAATATGAAAATATTTAAAATTTTTGCTGAAAATTGTAAAGATTTTTGATTTTATTAACACATTTAGTTGAAAGAAGATTATTTTCCATCAATACCATTATTAATAAATAGGAAAAAATTTGATATTAAAACTTCGAGTTTGGAAACACATGACTGAAATTACAAAGTCTCTGGGCCGCATTAAGTAAATTAACGTATTCAGGTGATGCGCGTCAGGCGTCAAACTTTGTCAAACTACATCTTTATCACCTGACACAATCGACACCATAACTCGTAAGATACAATTAACAGAATTGTTTAAATTGCAATTTATTTAATAATATGAAAAAAAAAAAATAATTTAATTTACAAAAATAACAAAAATTTTGCAAGATATTGATATTTTACTTACAGTATCTTGATTACTATATAGTAGTCATAGCGTCGTTTAAATAATTCATAAAAAAAATTTTTTTAAAAAAAAATAAATGATCAAAATAAGTTAAATACTATCAGGAATTTCTAATTCATCTTGTTCTTCCGAATGAAGATTTGGATTAACATATACTTCATTTTCATCTAAAAAAATTATAAAAAATTAGTATAAAATCGAATTCCTTCCAATTGATATATAATGAATTTTAAAAATACATTACCAATATTATCTTTTATTTGTTGTTGAATTGTTTTATTTCGAATATCTAAATAATTCAAATCAATGAAATTTGTTCATGCGTTATTAAATATATAGTCAAATCTATATTAGTTATTTACTTATTTTACAGTACCAATAAATAAATTCGGAGAATAAAATACTTCTATATTTTTATTTATTTGGAAGAGAAAAGTTCATCTAAAAA
The DNA here is from genome assembly GCA_003833135.1 of Oehlia diaphana. Taxonomy (NCBI): domain Eukaryota; kingdom Fungi; phylum Glomeromycota; class Glomeromycetes; order Glomerales; family Glomeraceae; genus Oehlia; species Oehlia diaphana. The sequence continues at coordinate 115,640 of QZLH01000080.1, read as the reverse complement.
TAAGTTACCTTCATCCTGGTTATTTGTTTTATTAAAATCAACTAAAAAGTAAAAATAAAGACGAATTAATCAGTATTTGTTATATAATAATAACAATAAATTTTCAATTAATACTCACTGTTATCAGAGTTGTCATAAGATTTATTATGAAATGCTGTAAAAAAATTATTATTAAAAATATGAAAAGAATAATTAAATACACAAAAACAAACCATTTTAAAAATAATAATTTGTAATAAATTCGTTATTTTATACCTTCTTGTTCTTCTGTTATAATTGAAGATTATTATTAGTACGCTATTAATTTAAATAAAATTAAATTAACTAATATAATAATAATTACCTTCTGTTGCATTCCTTGGTTCAGGTAGATTTTCAAATTGATAAACTTTACTTGTATGTAAATTACCATCTGTATAATTGGCACTATTTTTATTTACATTACTACTTGCTTCTTCTGATTGAATTGCTTCATATAATTCGTTTAAATAATATAAATTAATTTCATAAAATTTTTTCCAAAGTGTATAAGCATCAGGTCTTTTTAATGGATCAGCGTCCCAACTTTGTTTCATCAAACTTTCATATTCTGAAGGAGTTCCTGGTATTATATTTGGTCTCATACCATTAACAATATCATTCGCAAGATTATAATCATGTTCACGATTAGTAAATGGTGGTTGCCCGGAAGAAATTTCCCACATAAGCATTGCAATACCATAAATATTGGATGCTTTTGTAACTTGTTTCCCAGCAATAACCTCGGGTGCTATATAAGGAAGATTCCCATATATACTTTTTGATGATATATCTGCAGGGCCACTAAGTCCAAGTTCATTAATATACCATTTATTACTTCTTGGAGAATGTAATATATTTCCAGAATGCAAATCTCTATGAATTGCATTCTCCTCATGAATAATATAAAGTGAATGAGTCATATCAACAACAATTTGAAATTTTTCTTTCCATGAGAGTTGATTATGATTTTTTTGTAAAAATTCTCTCAAACTTACATCCATTGAATTCATTACAAGCATGTAATTACCATTTGATGGATCTTGTGTTAATCCATAATATTGAACACTACTTTGCCATTCATTACTTAAAGTTAGATGTGATTTGGCCTATAAAACGAATTTTTTTATTAAAAAAAAAAATTTTAATTATCACTTTATTAAATACTTTTAAGATTACGAACCTCCTCAAACCAGTTTCGATTTATATTTTCATAACTTTTAAGTATTACTTTTTGTCTTCCAAATCTTTTTAATCGTTTCTCGTTAGGATCCCATTCATTATAACATCCATCAATCCAAACTGCTGTATAAATATCCGAGGAATCATTTTTTAATAAATAATTATTAACATTTTGAAATTGATCATATGGAATCCATTCAATTATTCTTTCCGGATCAATCGTTTCCATTTGACATTTTTGTATAAGATTATCAATATCATCATTTCCTGATGACCAATTTGAAAAATTTGATTTTAAATAATTTCTAACACAAAATTCACAATATAATATAGCTAAACATTCTTGATTACAATTTTCACAAATTCTTTTTCTACCAAAATTATAAAGAATTTTATCATGATCATAAGATTTATTTATCATTCCTATCGCTTCAGTCTTTTCTTCACTTGTAAGAAATTTATCCTCAAGAATTATTTGTTTTCTAAATTCAGTTTGTTTTGGTATATCATTATAAACCTTATAATCAATTAATGCAGAAGATTTATTAACTGCCACACGAACTATTTCTTCTCGAATTGCGGAAGGCATTACTAAAAAATTTTTTTTTTGATTCGAAAATAAAAAAAAGGAAAATAAGAAAGTTGTTACATTTTTTATTTTACGCTTTTTACAAGTTTATATATAATTATTGTTATCAGATTTACGTGACTTTAACGTCATCAACGTCATCAACTCATCAACGTCATTAGCCACACACTAATACATAACGGTCGATCATCTATATGATTAAACGAATGGATTTTCAAAATTATTTATTATCAGGCGGAAAATAAAACTAAGCAAATGTTGGAAGTATTTTTTTAAGTAAAATACACAATGGGATGAATGACTAATAATTATTACAATTATGTAAAAAAGAATTTCGTAAAAAATTTTCAGATTTATTCACAAATTAACTATTTGTGTTGGCAGGTTAAAATTAATAATACAGTAATTTTTATTACATACCGATTTCAATAAATCTCTAGCTTTACTCAGAGATAATTTATGTCATAAAATTTTCTTTTTCATAAAATTTTATCATTACTGCAAATCCTAATGTGAATTAACGGTAATGTCACGTTCGTTCTTTTATTTAAGACTAGTTTCCGTCAACTATCGTGTTCGTTAAATCCGGAATCATGAGCCAAAAAAAAATCTTTAATATCTGATTGGATTGGTCCAATAAACATCTAATAAAGTACGCTTAATAAATCGAGTTTATAATATATTAGGTAATCATTAAAAACAAACTTATTAATATAGGAACATAAGATGATATAGTGCAAAAATCGTCAAAATCATCTATACTTTACTAGTAACAATTGATCAACACATAATTTTCTTAAACCTTAAAAGTCATCGGACAGAAAAAATCCTTCATGAATATCGAATTTTTGTAAACAAAGTGAAATCAGCCATATTTAATTTAATTATATGCGTAAACAATTAATCATATTGCGAGAAAAGTGTGTTAATGATGTAAACATAAACAAAATTGTAATTAAATTATGCCATTAGTAATAATTTCTTATTTAGATGATATTTTGAAATTAACAGAATTTTGCAATGTCGTCATTTCTAATGACGTTCATTATAATATCCAATCATATCCAATCATGTGAATTTCTGAATTTTAAGTTTATCGAGTATCACGTGATTATAAATTATCCGAAAAAAAAAATTAGAGACGAGCAAAAAAAAATTTCTTTTTAATGAATAAATTCCCCCCTTTTTTTATCAATTTTTGAGTATAAAAATTGCGAAATGTATCAAATTTTATTGCCTTCAATTTTCAGAGATTGCATATTTTTCCCTGTCAATATATTTTAATATCGTTATAGTTTTCACCAATTGATTACCTGAATTAAAAAGGTAATAATAATAATAACAATGTAAAATCAAAAAAAAAAAAAAAAAAAAAAAAAAAAAAAAAAAAAAAAAAAAAAAAAAAAAAAAAAAAAATATCCATTATCTCATAATTTCACGTGTGAGCGACGATGGATTTACGATTGTTACGCAATGATACGAATTATGCAGGCTGAAAATTTAATTATCGATCTTTTATATCAAATGTGAAGCATTAATGAATTACATGACTTAAATGAGAACTGAGGATTACGCTTCACAAATGACTAATCTTTATTTCAATAAATGTTCGTTAATTTTGTAAACAGTAAACGTGCAGTTGAAGATATATTAGACATTATTAACGTGTTAAATATTAATCTTTGTTATAATATAATTAATTGTTATGTATTATTTTAAACACACTATTAATTATTAAGTAATTAATTATTAGAAATTAATATTATTAATTATCGAAATATTAGAAAAAGTAATCTATAAAAAATATATATATATACAATATACATATACGGTATATATATTTTAAATTATCATGCTAGATAATAAACTAATAAAAGTTAAAACGCCAATAATATCAATATTATAATTTATTGAAAAAGCTGAACTAGTAGTAGTAATGGTATTATTATTTCCTGATACAAAAGCTGATGGGAAAATATTATTCGTCGGTGTAGGATTATCAGTTTTAGCAGAATTATCAGGAGCTTTGGCATCATTATTAGGAGTTTTCTTTGCATTTTTAGGTTCTTTAAGAGTATCATCAGCAGGTTTAGCAGGTTGTTTAGGAGTTTCATTAGAATTTTCTACACCAATTTCTTTTGGTACAGGACCATTCGGATCACCTTTTGCAACAATTTTACCAACTTTACCAAGATTCTTACCAACAGCTGGAGGAGGAATTGTTTCAGCTGGATATTTACCATTTTTATCAGTAATAGTAAATCTTGTTGTATAAACATCATCAACTTTACCGTTAGAAAATCTTAAAAAATAAAATTTTCCTGGAGGATCAACTTCTGGTACTACCCAAGCAATTTTTCCTACAGTAGCGGGTACTTTTCCAATAGGTTCCAAGGGTACTTGATCAAGATCTGCTCCAGTCATAAATTCCACTAAAACTACGCCTAAAGCTTTTAAATTTGGAGCTTTACCATCATCTTTCCATTCAATTGAAACCTAAAGAAAAAAAAAAGGTAAAGTAAGAAGAAAATTCTTTTTTCGAAATTATCATGTGTTACTCCTTACTTTTTGATTTGGAGTGAAAATAGCAGCACCACCATCAGGATTTGTTGGAAATATGTTTGCGTTAGTTGTACTAACACTAAGAAGGAAGGTAACTAATGCTACAAAAGAATAAGATGATTTCATTTTTTTATTTTAAAAGGAAGGAAAGAAAAAAGTTTTTTTTTTTATGGAAGAATGATAGAAAATTATTTTAAGGAAAGTGGTAATACAGTATGTATAAAAAAAAATTGTTTTACCGTCCGCGTATGACTCTTAACATTCGAAAAGAGAAATTCTATATTACGGCAAATAAAAAAAAAAAAATTTTTTTTTTTTAATGTTTATGGTTAATTTTTTTTTTTTTTCGGAGGTACTAATTAAATTAAAAGAAAGTAAAATGGAAAACGAAATAATTATCTATGTATATATACAAAAATACCTTTTTTCGCGACACAGAAAACAATTTAAAATTTTAATGTAACGATAACGTTCATTTTCTTCGTTATCATAATTATACTTCAAATACATACAAATCATACAAATGTAAAAAATCTCTTGTACAACTAAAAAAAAAATACTTGCAATGTAACACTTTAATTACCTTCTTTAATTAATGAAGTCATGCAATATTAATTAATTATTTATTGTCGTACCTTATGATATATTTCTTCAAAGTTTTCTAGAAATACTACCACTTTTTTATCGTAACTGATAGGAGCGTGATAGTTGTCGTGATTCCCATATGTACATTTTTTTTTTTATTTATACAAATTTTTATTAGTCTAATTTTTATAAGAGAAAATTTGAAATTTTGAATTTTTATACAATTAATTTCATATGGTTAACAATAAGAACTCAATAATTATTGATTTTAAACTATTGTAAAATTTAATATAATAAACAATAACCATTATTTAAATAATTTTTTTTTTAGGAAAACGGACAACGGATAACTGATAACCCGCCACATAATTATCACGATATTGCAAATCTTAAAAAAAAAAAGCTTAGCTTATTAATTTATTAATCGTAAATATACATCATAATAAATTACTATTTAAAAAGTAAATATTTGAAAGAGAATAAGATAAATAAGACGAATAAGGATAAAATTATAAATTTCATAATGAAATAAAGGAATTTTTTTACTTTGAAATTTTTTTTTTTTTTTTAAAAAAAAAAATAAGAAAATTTTACAAAGTTTAAAATGTTTGAATAAGTTTGAATCATTCCAAATTTATCAATTGCTAAACTCTAATAATAATAATAATAATAATAATGCTTGATGTATGGATAGACGTATGAATTTTATGCATGCATAATATAAAAAGTTAAAAAAGTTAATACCAATCGTAAAAATACATTATTATATTGAAATAATTCTTTGTTATATATTTTTTTTTTTTCTAGAAAGGAGCGAACGAAAAGGACGAATAAAAAGGATTTAACGAAAAGAACGAACGAAAAGAACGAGAAGAAAGAAAAGAGCTAAATTAAGAACTTGAACTCTTTTCTTTTTTTATTCCAAAATTTATTATTCCAAGAATATATTCTAAATTTTATTTCATTCTAAGAAGAATTTATTTCATTGTTTTAGAATAACACTTTCAATTTGATGATTATGGTAATAATGAAAGTAACAATAAAAAAGATAATCAAAATTGACCTGATTGTTTGAATTAGCCCCAGTTATAACCAAAAGCAACTTTCAAAAGCAATTATGCAAATGGTTTACTTCGCATAATTAATGCAGTACTGCGGTATTTACGCCTTTTACTTATTTTATACGAATCTTTATTGGTCGAAAGCTTTGTTCATTAGAGAAGATGGTTAAAATTTTGAAAATCTTTACTGAAATAATAAACTGCCAAAAAAATAATAATGGTTATTGTTTCTCTTTTTGATAGTTATCTAATTTTCTTTATCGGCCGCTCGGTATACAGAAAATTGAAAAAAAAAATTTTTTTTTTCTTATATAAAGGACGTATCCTGATTTTTAAAAAATGCGTATGTAATATTAGATATAATATATATATTATATTTATATATTTTACTTTACATTTTTTTTCTAATTTAAATTCTTTATTTTTATAAAAAAAAATGATACCAAATCAAATAATCGAGTTAAAAGAAAATCAAGAGACATTTAGAATACCAAAAAGAAAATCAGGATATATATTTGGACCAGATTCTTCAAATTTAAATCGAATAAAGTAAGTAATTTATTAACGTTTATTAAATTATAATAATATTGTTTAATAATTTTATGTTTCTCTTTTTTTTTTCCTAAGGGAAACTTCAGGAGCAGATATTATAATTATCGGTAAAAGAAATCAACCATGTCAAGCAATAATTACTGGTACCAAAGAACAACGTTCAAATGCCGTTGTTTTATTACAAGAATCGTTAGGTCGTTCGAATTCTTACTCACCAAGTATAGGATTCACTTTATTGGATATTATTCCAAAATTATTATTACCCATGTTATCATTTAAGAAAGTTCCTAGTGAAGATGGTTGTAAGAGTAGTGTCTTTCTCAACGATATAACTCATTGTAAATATACTCTTGAAATAAATCCTTCACCATCAAATTATTCATCATTTTTATCGTTACGACGTTCTTCTCCTACTTTCCACAAATATAATAATAATAGTAATAATATATCATTTAATAATCTATCAGGAAAGATTTATAGTTTTAATACTATATTACAATTAGATGATTGTTTGGCTAAAATTGTTGACCAAATTAGTAATAAAAATTTATCTCATCCATCTCGGAACCGTTACGGTAACTTTCATCATCATCAACAAAAAATTATAATGGACAATTCTGATAATGAATTTCGTTTAAAAATTAATTTTGGTAGAGAATTATTTACAAAAATTAGTAAAACTAATTTAAATTTATCAGAATGGAATAATTTAAAAAGGGGTTATAATGGAATTACTACCGCTTTTCGTCATGATATTAGTTTTTTTGATGATGAGAAAATTCAAAAATTAAAAAATACTTTTGGATTTAAAGAAATTAACAATTTTGAAAATAAGGTTGATGATAGGGAGGAATGTTTTATTACTGTATTATATAAAGAAAAGGAAAAGAAAAATAAATTTAAATTACAATGGAACGCGAATGAAGGTAAAATTTTTGACGAATCATTTTTATTTTTTAAATATTTTTGTTTTTTTTTAAAAAAAAAAGATTTACTTATTTATAGGACGTTGGAAAATAATAAAATCAACGAAAAATATAAGTCGTCAAGCTATAATAGACATTGTATCCGGTAGAAGTAAATCACCAGATTTACGTTTCTTATTAAAATCACAAAAACGTTCATCCCCTATTAGCGAAAAAAATCATAATATAATTTATAATATACAAAAATCTGATGATTTTATTGTAAGAAATAAGAATAAGTGTGATGATAGCGAAATGATGTATTTCAGGCAAAAAGATTTCAATGGAAAATTTAAATGTACAAGCGTTAGACAATCTATCATCAAAAAACAACTAATGTAAGTAATTTCCGAAAATTCAATAAATCATTTATTGAAATTATTCCCAACTAATTATTCTCTCTCTCTAAACTTAATTTAGTAATGATAAATATCAAATGAATTTCATTTCTACTTTACAAGATGAAGATGATAGAATAACTTTGGAAGATACCGTTAATTTGATCAATCTTTCTTGGATTTCATCTCCTTCTCCTAACAGTTGTGAATCAATCACGACTATGGATCCTAAAAATCCAAAATTCAACGAATCAATTATTGATACAATTGATTATGCAAGGAACATTTCTAAGGAAATTGGTGATTGATAAAAGAATGCATCATGCACCGCAGCACGTTGTGGATATTAATATGATTATTTTGTACATAATTAATTATTACTTTTTTATTACTTAATAAGTAAATTATATTTGTTATTGTTTTAACCCGAGGGAATTATCTTTTTTTTTTATATATTTATATGATTTATTTTTAAATGTAGAAAAGTTTTTCATTATATATAAAGAATTTTTTTATTTTTCGGCTTAATTTTGATATCATTATTATATTTTTATTTATTTGTAAGAAATAATAAAATCTGGTTTCTGGCATAAAGTTGTGATACCAACTACTATGCATTAACAACATTTCATGCATTATGTGGCCCTGCCCTATGACCCATTAAAATTGACCAGTGACTAATCATAAAAAGAAATAGTCATTGATCAATTGTATTTTTAAGGCGTTTTCACATGATATAAAAGGAAATAGAATAGTATGACAAAATGTATGAGCCGATCACCTTTTCTTTGTACTGATCCTTTTTATTATATATAGTATATATGTTGTCATACTTATAAATGTCACTATCGGAAACAGCCCAATAGATTGGCAGTCCCGATTAACCTGATCACGATCAAGTATAAAAGGAGTCTAAAAAAAAAAAAAAAATAAAAATAAAAATTAATACAACTTTTGTTGTTTTATAATATTATACAATGCATAAATATATGAATATTTACGAAAAGTATATGGGAATATTTAATAAAGGGAGTTATTATCCAATAAAAGAGGTGGATAATAATCAACGTGGGATTTCCTTCATAGGAAGCATTGCACTTTTGGTTTCTGCCATGACAGGTCCTGGACTCGTAACAAGTATGGTTGACCAATTCTTTTTTCTTTGTTCTTCTTTATTTGAAATAGATTACTACTTTTACTAAAAAGAAAAAGTATTCATATCCATGAATGTTAAATCATTTCTTCTAAAATCGACTTATGATGCATCATTGCATAAATAGTTCCCTTACTTTTTCAAATGTCGGGTTGGTTGATTCCTACCATAATGTTCATCATTGCTATGTCACTGAGTGCTATCTCTTCTTTACTTTTATGTGAAGCATTAACGACGATTCGAGGAAATGAATATTTTCAGGTACGGAAAAAAAAAATCTAATATATATTTTTTTGGTCTTTATATGATAGTTATTAAATTGATTATTAAATCCTTTTCGTGTATGTAAACTAACCTTTTTTCCTTTTTTTTTTAGCGTAAAATTGAATTTACGCATTTAACAAATTTTTTGATCCCACAAAAAAAAACACGAATAATAATACAAATAATTTTATATTTATCTATAGAATCAGTCATAATTGCTTCAATTATATTATCAGCTCAATCAATGGATTTGATGCTATTGAAGTGGGCTGGTAAAACTTGTGGATTGGGTTTTCATCCAAATTTAGGATTCTTTTGTATAAATGATGCTATTGATGAGAGTAGTCCGTTCGGATCAAATTACATGATGGCATCTTTAGGATTTATGGTAATCTACTTCCTTTCGAGATGTGATTTTTATTTTTTTAATACCATCATTTATTCACTTATATTAAATCCTAGATAACTTTGGGATTTTGTGCTCCTTTGGCATTTTTGGATTTAGTTGATAATATAATTGTACAAATTTGTAAATATATATATATTTTTTTAATTTTTTTACGTCGTAATTTAATTGTTTTTTTATTTACTGTTACTATTTCATACATATTAGTTTCTTTCGGGACACTCGTTTTTATTGCGATCACATGGATCGCTACATTCATACTCACTGGACTGCATAAAGAATATGTTCCGTTGGTCGGTAGCAATCAAAGTCAGGTTGTTGGTACCGTGTTATTTAATTACGCATTTGTAACTACCGTACCAAGTTGGGTCAACGATTTGGTAGGTGATGAAAAAAATTTTTTATCTTGGAAGGGATCACATTTATTCATTCATTCATTTATTTTTAGCGACCAGATGTTTCTATCAGAAAAGCTACATGGTATTCAGTTATGATAACTACTTCAGCATATATATTATTAGGAATATTAGGAGGAATGACATATAAAATGGATTTAGCATCAAATATTATAGCAGAAATTGATAATTCATCTCATCGAAATATTTTGACGGATATCGCAACATTTTTATTCCCACTTGCTGGTTTATTAACTAGTATACCAGTTTATTCTATTGTTGTACGTTATAATTTAGAAAGATCAGGTCTTTGTAAAAGGGGTACGTTGTAAAATCATCGTATTTTTTTTCTTTAAAAAAAAAATCGAATTTATTTATTTATTCGTTTATTTTTCTTATTTTATTTATTTTATTTTTATATTTATTATTATTATTAATATTATTATAGGAATGGCAATTTTATTATCAACGTTTTTACCATGGATAATAGTTTTACCATTTCAATCAGGATTTTGGTTAAATATATTTACAAATTGGACTAGTTTATTATTTACTAGCACGAGTAATTTTATCATACCATTTTATTTATATAATTTAAGTCAAAAACGAAAGAATCAAATTTCTCCTATAGAAATTATTGAACAAAGAGAAAAAGATTTAGAAACAACTACATTAATAGTTACATCATCAGCAACAGCAACTCCACCACCATCAGTACCACCATCATCACCTTTGCTTAACGCCGATAAAAAAGAATTACCTAATATAGATATTAATAATATAATCGAAAAAGCAACAAATATAATTAGTGGTACAAGTTCTTCAACTGGTGGTGATAATTTACTTCATCCTAATAGATCTTTACATCATCGTTATAATCGTAGTAATGAAAATATTAATGATAATTTAATAATTACAACGTCAACGACACCTACTACACCAACTACACCAATATCACCAATATCACCAATGTTACCAACATCACCACTACCAATATCACCAACAACATCATCGTCATCAACAATTAAACCTGAACCTTTTACCGCTTTTCCTGCTGACAGAAAGTGTAGAATGATGGTTTCTAAGATTGCTGGAATTATCGCCATAATTTTAGTTGGTGGAATTATTATTTATGATCTTATTAAATTAGCACTTGGTAGTAATGAGTTTGATTTATCCGATAATAATTAAGAAATCTTTTTTTTTTTTTGGCGTGATGAAGTATGTATATGTGTATGTCATAATTTTACAAAAGAGACGAAGGTAGGTAGAAAATAAAAAGATAATAATAATAGATGTAAAAATAGTTTTTTTTACTTTTTTTTTTAATTTAATTGATCTAATTATTTAATCGTTTGTTTTTTATTACAAAAAAAAAAAAAAAAATTAAAAATTAAAATAAAAATATATGAACAAAAGAAAAGAAATCTTGAATTAATTATTTTTTTTTATGATTGAAATGAATATATGGGGAGAGGGAGGGAAAAAGAATTAAAATATTAAAATATTAAAAGAAAATTTTTAAATTTTTAAGACATCCCCGATTTTTATACCAAATTATTATTTGCATTATTTGCATTATTACTTAGTTTAAAAAATTTTTTTTCACTTGAATTAAAATGTATATAAATAGATAAATGGCGCCTTATATATAGAGAAATTTTTTCTTTTTTTTTTTAATTCTTAATACAGAAACATGGCTAACTTT
>QZLH01000080.1:75541-103259 GCA_003833135.1 Oehlia diaphana | reverse complement strand
TTTTTTTTTTTTTTTTTTTTTTTTTTTGTCTTTAAAAGTAAAATTTTTCTATCAAATTAATCCGATTAATCCAAATATATTTTTCGTATCCATTCAATTAAAAATTATTATAAATAAAAAAAAAAAAAATAGAGGAGAAAATCATAAATCTTTCTTGATTGACGCAATAATTATTTTTGTTTAATTATGAAGTTTCGTTAATAATGGCTAATTATTCAGCTAATAAAAAATCATACTACACGTATTCAAAATTTTTACGCCTTATAAAATAGAAAATATTTTGATAAGGTCTCTTTCTCACTTGGCACCAATTTAATGTTCATGATTCTCTTATTAGAAGTCCTGAATATTAGAATCGCCGTCACGCACGACGAAGTAAATTGACTCTACCCTAAAGAATAATTATCCTTTGTAGTTCAACTAACGAGTTTTAAAAACAATCTATATATTGAAATTTTCTATGTCGTGAAAAGGTATTATTACTTCAAATATAGAAATGTGATCTAGATGGTTAAAATCATGACATGATTTACTTCACATCGATAATTTGACGCGATTTGAAGAATAATATTTTCAAAATTTTTAAAAAAATGAACCTTTGATATAATTATTATTTTATCATTACATAATTATCTAGGTAAAATTATTTTTGAGTATATCTAATAATAATAAGTTCTTTCATTTCAGAAATGTGATGTTGATAATTTTGCGACGTACTCATTCCGAAGTAACAAGTATTTATCGTTACACTTCTTTTGATATTTTCAGATTATTAAAAATGATTATAGTATTACAACACATAAAAAGGTTTCTACAGACTATGTAAAATGAATTTACGTTTCTTACTATTTACAGTATATCAAAATTTAAATTCACATGAATTTTTTTCTTTTTATTGTATTACAAGCTGCATAATGTGTACACCAACATACTTCCGTAATACAGCATTCTTCATGAAACATTTGCCATTTATTTGTATAACTTTCGATAAAACAATTTTCTTTTTTATTTCAACGTTTTATTTCAAAATCAATAAAAAGATAATATAAGATTGCATTATGTCAACTAATAGGGAAGATGTAGTTTGGGCAGCAATTATGAGGTCAAATGAATTAATAGATGTGAATATTAACAGTAACATACACAAACATTTCGAATTTCGAAAACAAACACTTCTTGTTGATGAAACTCTTACAGAAGATGAAATAACTGAAGCAATAAGAATTATAACTCTTTCTTATGATGCGGATAAAATTCAAGATAATTCAGGAACAAGAAGAATTTGTGAAAATTGTAATCAAAAATGTTTGGCTACATCATATTGTGAATATTGTCTTCAAAATTATTTAAAAGCAAAATTTTCAAATTGGACATCTGGAAATAAAGATATTGATAATTTAATACAAACATGTCAAAAGGAATCATGTGTTCCAGCGAATATAATTGAATGGATTCCATATAATAATTTACAAAATATTAATTATTTAACGAAAGGTGGATATTCTGAAATTTATACAGCAAGTTGGATTGATGGAAGATATTATGAGTGGGATTCTAAAGAACAACAACCAAAAAGATTTGGAAGACATAATGTAATACTTAAAAAATTAGAAAATGTTGAAAATGCAAATCAAAGATGGATTGAAGAGGTTTGTAGTAATTAAAAGAATATTAAATAATTGAAGTTTTTAAAATTTTTTATTAAAAAAAAAATTGATTATTATAGGCTAAATCACATTTAACTATAAGCAATAAATGGGCAGATATTATTCGATGTTATGGTTTAACACAAGATCCATCAAATGGTGATTTTTATCTCGTAATGCTTGAAGGGGATATAGATTTAAGAAAATATTTACAACAAAATCATAACCAACTTACCTGGAAAGAAAAAGTACAAATTGCTGTGTACATAGTTAGTGCAATTAATATTATCCATGAGGAAAATGCAGTTCATAGAGATTTGCATTCTGGAAATATAATATTTTCAAAACTTAATCAGAGATGGTATATTAGTGATCTTGGATTCTGTGGCCCTGCAGATAAACCACAAAACAGTATATATGGAAATCTTCCTTATATAGCACCTGAGGTTATTTCTGGAAAACAAACTACAAAAGCATCTGATATTTACAGTATTGCAATGCTTATGTGGGAAATTTCATCTGGACAACCACCATTTATTAATTATGAACATGATTATGATCTTGCAATGAATATCATTAATGGTAAAAGACCAAGAATAGTATCAGGAACTCCCTTAGAATATGAAAGTTTAATGAAACAATGTTGGGATGCTGATCCATTAAAGAGACTTGATGCTTTTACACTTGCGAAAAAAATAAGAGAAATTAATTTATATTACCTAAATACAACAATTATATCAGAAGTAAATAATAATTTAGAAATAAATAGAACAAGTTGGTTTGAAACAAATTATACAAGTAGCAGATTATTTACAAGTAAAGTTCATCAATTTGAAAACTTACCTGAACCAAGAAATGCAACAGAAGGTATTAAACACATTTAACACATTTATATAATTATTAATTATTCAATATTTTTGTTTAATTTAAATATAATGTATATTAATATTGATTATAATATTTTTTTTATTAATAGAAGAACAAGAAGGTATTGGCAAATAATAATTTATTTTATTATTGATAATTTTACTAATATTCAATATCTTCAATTTTGTAGCATTTCACAGCAAATCATATGATAATTTTAATATTCCCGATAACAGTAGTAAGTATTTGTAAAATATTTTGTAACAAGTATTAATTAATTGTTGTAATTAATTGATTTTTTCTTTCAGTTGATGATTTTAATAAATCAATTAACCGGGAAAACGATACTCTTAAAGGTAATTTTTTATGAAGAATTTTTTCTTGAAATAACTTAAATATTAATATAATAACTTTTAGGTAATGAAGACTTATCCAAAGCACTTAATGATCTACAAATAAATACAAAAGATGGTAAGTAAAATAACTATTACCAATAAATTAATTAGCTATTATAATGCTTATAAGAAATATTAATTTTATGTTTAGATACTCAAAGCAATTATAATATGGAAACAATACAACTGCGAGTAAAAAAATATGATGATATTTATGGCATGTAATGTAACTAAACTATTATTTTATAAAATTATGCTTATAGTTTTAATTTTTAATTTTTAATTTTTTTTTTTTTTTGTCTTATAGATGAAAAGGAAATACATAACGATCCAAACCTTCATTCAGAAGCACAAGATGAATTAGAGATTCCCGATGGTAAAGTATTGCTCTTTTCATTTTTATTTTTATTGTTCTTAATATTTTGAATTTACTTGATTTTAGATTACTAAATTTTCTATATTCTTTATAGAAATTTGAATTTTTTCCCATTATTTACATTTTTTTTTTTAAACACTAAGGTTAGAGTAGGTAAATCAACATC
This sequence comes from Oehlia diaphana, assembly GCA_003833135.1. Lineage (NCBI taxonomy): Eukaryota > Fungi > Glomeromycota > Glomeromycetes > Glomerales > Glomeraceae > Oehlia > Oehlia diaphana. Next base: position 99,809 of record QZLH01000080.1, on the reverse strand, counting down.
ATCATGTGTGTCTTAGTTTGTAATTTAAATAATTCTTTTTTCGTATTATACCTTATTTCAGTTAGTTAGAATATTAAATATAAATTTATATAATTAAATAAATCCAAACAATGCTTTAACATTTATAAAATATGATATTATAATATCGATAAGAGATAATAAATGTTGTAATACAAACGCACACCCGTTGATCCTATTACCTGTTGAGTCTATTATACTATATTGTAAAGACCAAACATCATGATTGTCTACGAATAAATTGAAATAGATGCACGGATCTGAACAGGAATATGAGTTATGTTTAAATAAAGAGTTCATGCATCTAATAAATAAAGGAAATCTACGTATTAATGACTATAATTAATTTATTGGGTGCCTCTGTAAATCTTCAGTGCTTAAAACCTCATAACCCATTTACTAATGATTGGTGTCATCTCGATATACCGATATTCGATATACCTATATACTATTAAAAACTTGATATACCGATAAAATTTTATTTTCCCACTATATGTGAGGACATATAAATATCGGTATAACTTTGATATAATGATATTTTCTAAAATTTCATATATGTCTCGACATATCGATATACAGTTGACTGTAACTCTTTGAGAATATATAAAGTGTATGGTAATAAGATTTTGATAAATATACTTATAGTACAAATAATTTTATTATACTATTTATTTAAGATTTAAATTAAAAAAGATATTACGCAACGTAAATATTATTGAAAAACAACCAGTGGTGCAAGTTCTTCAACTGATGGTTAGAATTTACACATCACCATATCGACATCGTCATCAATTAGTAGAAAGTGTAGAATAATGGTTGCTGGAATTAGCTGGAGAATTCTTACAAATAATGATATAAAATATTGAGTCTTTTGAAAGAAAAAGTAGATTGATACTTGTGGGAATCACAATCTGAAATGTAGGTATGGTTTGGCCGTTATATTAATGCAATTTTCTGTTCTGTAACATCCTTTTGTGTAAAAGTTTTTGAATTAAGTCTAACTATATAGTCACGTTCAATTTTTTTCCTCTTCCATTCTACTTTTCTTGCTTGGCAAGTACAAATGTACAATTTTGACCATATTTATTTTTACAATCTAAACAAGTAAGACAAATTGGAAGTGTTCAAGCGAAATTCCACATTTAATTTTATAAATACTTGTTTGCACAATTTATTTAGTTTATTGTGTACTGTGTATTGCACTGTTAAACATAATACAGTATATCGCGTGTCCCGAGAACTCGTCACACCCTCTATCCCGTACAGTGTGAACGGTCGCAGCATACCGTATCGCAATTTTTTTTTCTTTTTTTTTCTTTTTTTTTTAAAAAAAAAACTCGTTTTTTTTATATTTTTTCTTTACAATTTATATTAATATTTTATATATATATTTTTATTTTAAATATATAAATTTCTATTTTTTTTTTTAAATACTGTACCTTATCGTGTGCTTTAAAACATCTCACACATATTTTGTTCTCAAATATATTTGGGTATCTAATATGAAGCCGGTAATCCTTCTAGAAAATTCGTAATTTTATATACTTTGAATTTGTTATCTTTTAAATCATGATCTACTTTGTTAAATTCGTTCAAAATGATTTCAAAAGTAGTATCTCAATCTACTTTAACATCATTAATTTTGATTTTGTATACGTTCAAAAAAATCTAGCGGAATTAACTCAGCCTTGTATTTACACTAATTAATTACATTTGTATGTTATTGACATTCCATATTCTTCTTGATTTTCATGTTACACTGTTTTTTTCAATTAGTTATATATATATTATCTGTTTTATTAATCTTATTATTTTCTGGAATGCTTATTAGGACTGTTATTACAGCTAGTATTTCAAGTTCTGTGACGTTCATACTGTTCATAATTTTGACGTTAAATTTTTTTAAAAATTTTTTCTTCCTTATCGCTTCTAACCCAACCAATTCCTCTATTATTACGCGTTCGTATAATAAAATTATTGAACTAATCTATTGAATTAGACTCTAAAATATCTCTAAACATTCATTTTAAAATTTTCATCTTATATATATTATTAAATATTTCCGTCCTTTTATCTATTACTATATTAATAGAAAATCGTTTCGTTAAATTTTTTATCAAATAATTTCCAACTTGTATTTTTTATATAAAAGCCATCTAATTATTTATACTTCTCTTCACAAATTTCATATATCCCAAACACTTCCCTTTTTCTCACGTCTTGCAACAACATTATTTCCTCTATTTCTTTAAATCAATTAGGCACAACGTCTTTACTACTTCTAGTACTATCTGCTTCGGTTGTTATTTGTTTCCATGATTTAAGTTTATTATTTTCATCAAATAACTGCGAGATACACATTATATTTGTGGATTTAACACTTTTAAGGCTGTTATTATAAAGTTTCGTATGTAAAGATTCGTCTATCGTTATAAACCTCCTTTCATTATATGATTATAATCTAATATTGTTTAAGAAAAATAACGCTTCTAGTAACCAAAATTTCTTCTTTTTCTTTTGTTTATTATTGCCTCTATATACATCCATTGAACCAATGTACTTCTTATACTTGCTATTTTAATTTTCATAATATTACTTAATTCACTTTCGTTGTTTAAACAATATCTGATATATTAGATTTTTCGCAATGCTCTCTCTTCAGTTTGTTGTTACCATCTTTTGTTTGACTAACTTAAAATTTTCCTATTTATTTTTTCACAATCTTCTTCACTTACAATTTTAAAAAATCTTTTTTTTTTAATTACTAAATAAATTAAATTTCTATAACATATTTTTAATATATTTTCGATATATGATAGCCCATATAGAATTAAATTTCTAAAACATTTTGTCCGGAGCAAAGCAAAGGACTATATACGGGAAGTCGGGAACCGTTGAGCAAAAAATAAAATTTGTGATTTCATTGGGCAACGATCACGTGGCAAACAGAATTTCACATAATCGATTTTTTTTCATAGTGCCTTTGCTTCGCTCTGGACAATTATGTTAATCACATATTGGATCACGTAGCAAGGTCCATTTTTCCACACATGTCACATCACTGAGACTGCTACATCTATAAACTATATATATATAAATAATAGCTCCGGACTCACAATGGTTACGTTATCTGGTTTTAGTATATTTTTGATATATTGATGGGATTCTCTAAAAGTATTCTCCTTCACTTAGTTTACTTTTGAACTTAATTTTTTTCAAAAGTATTGGAAGAGTGTCTTAACCGAAGGTCATAGTGAAATTGTTTTATATCTTTTACCTGCACTTTAACTTTGTTGAGATGAAGAGAATAAGGATTCTCCTTTGCTTGTAGAGCTATATATGTGTAAGCTTTGAGAACTGGTGAGAAACTTGTATCAAGTGAAAGAGATTCTGAAATATAAATATCTTGGTAATCTCTTTTAATGAACCAATGTCTATCATATGTAGACAGCACACCAGATTGCAGTTCATTTTCTGACATGTAATTATAAAGTTGCTGAACTACATCCCTTGCTTTAGCATTCTTTTTATAAAAACCAACAATTTCTGACCATCCTTAATGCCTTCTAAAATATGTATTCTCTTAGTTTTGATCACTAAGATTCATAGCTTTTCTTGGTAATAACAAGAGTAATCAGGCTTTCTGGAAACATAAACTTTCTGCATTGAAAACTTATAATCTGAGAAAAGCCTTTTTAATACCAAAAAAATATTGACATTAAGAGCTTGTCAAACCACCTCTTCTTCAGTTACTATAAAATCATTGACAAACATTAGTTCTTTGAATTTCCATTTTCGATCTAATTCATCAAAGTTGTATGTGTTTACATTATTGAAAAAGTTCTCCCAAAGCATCACCTTTCTTAGTGGTTAGCCATCTACCCTTGTAGTAGTCTTTGAAGTAGTACCATATAGAGAATAACTAATATGAGATGGAAGATATGATAACTTTATGATAATGTGGATATGCTTTTGTGGAAGTAAGCTTGGAAAGTATTCTTTTCTTGTTGGGAGGAGTTCATCTTGGCCTGAAGTAAAAGATTTCTCAGCTGTTCACCATAATCATCTATGAATATCATTTTCCAAGCCTTTTCAAAACAAAAAAAATGCACCTTTGCTTTTAACAAATCAAGAATTTCCTGATCCAAGTTCAGCTTTTCTATATCTTGTATGAAATTTGTAGCCCAGAAGTTATCAAGATCACCCCAGAAACTATTTGAAAATGATGTTTTAACTATGACATTGTGGCATTGTGTCAAGAACCCATTATATGAGGACTTATCCTTTCTCCCCTTAGATAGGAAGTAATGGCTAGAAGTTGAGTTTTAGTAAGAAGGAGGTTTGTAAGTTGAAATACTTTTTATAAAACTTACCATCTTGACCAAGGTAGGATTCAGTTGTTTATTGGTTATATTCATATTCATGTTTATTAATAAAGTAGATTTAATTTTTTTTAGGTAAAATAAAAAAATGATACTATTTATATTTCGTGAAATTGTTATGAGAATCTAACTTTATGCTTATTCATAAATACAAAGGATAACAGGGTTATTGTTGAAAAGTTTAGTCAGTCGTGTTAGTGTGTTAGTCAGAAATAAGCTAAATACTCGACTGAAAAAACAGGCTATATACGCGTTTGAAAGATCCGTTTTTGCTTGAAAATACGCGCCTATATATATATATATATGATCCTCTTTTTGGTAGTTTTTTCTTACCTTTTTTGGTTTAAAATACGCGCCTAAAAGTTATATGAATCATTTCTTCTTTTCCTTTTTTGGTTCACTAGACTCAGATATTTCCAACTCATTATTTTAATCATACTAGTTGATCTTATAACGAACCAAAAAAAAATCTAACATAATTTACAAACTTTTCTTTTTTTTATTCATAAAAGTTATTACCGTAACATTACGAAAAAATCAAATAAAAGGAATATGCCGGTGAGCAACCAGAAATAATACTATTTAAACTTATTTACTATAATACAGATTAAATATTAAAGATATGGAATTACCTAGTAAAAAACATCAAACATGATCTACTACGAAAACTATAAAACATATGGCATGACTTGGTTATTTCTAATAAGTACTAAAAAGTCTAATATTTAATTCAGATAATTCGGAATCTAGTGCTACCAAACATATCGCAAACCAGAAAAAAATAGAAACTGATCATCAAATAATGTCGAACAAGCAATTCCTTCAGATAATTCAAACCAGCCACCGGAAGAGAAATGACGGATAATAATTCAAAAAGAAAAGCACGTCTACCTGCCAAAAAAAACCGTAAGATTATGTGAATCCACTAAAAAACATCAGATAACACAGAAATTATTGCATCTAGTAGTACTGAAAAAGCATCCGATAGTTCGGAAGGTTCTATCACAACCAATACTAAAGCTAGGTTAAAGATTCTTGGGTGGTTTGCTATTGTTACCAAAATTTTTACTTAAGATAGAATTATTTAAAATTATTGTTTTATTTTTATTTTTATTTTTATCGTAGGTGATCAGTTTGTAGCACACATTGTAGAAACATCAATTAATGAAGTAAAAAACAAAACGATAACTAACAAACAAGCCAATCGTAACTGACATCACCAGATCCTCAGAAAGAGTACGACGGGGTCAATCCTCGATATCACCCAGAAGTACCTCGCCAAAGAGAAGAAATAAAATTTAAGAGAACAAATAAGAAGAGACTTTAAAAAAAAAAAAAAAAAAAAAAAAAAAAAAAAAAAAAAAAAAAAAAAAAAAAAAAAAAAAAAAAAAAAAAAACTACCTAAGGGACCTGGAAAATGACTATAAAAAAAGGGGGAAGGGAAAAAGCTAAAGCTAAAAAAAACCCTAAAACGCCGAAAAAACAAAAGAAAAAAAGGAACACCCCACCCGCAGAACGCCTAACTTCACCTAAAATTTAACACCACTTTCTTCAACCGTGGATCCAAGAGTAAATAGGAGCAGCCCTAAAAAAGGGGAAAGTAGATCCCATCTAATCTAAAAATATTAGTAATATCTATATAGGATTTTATACGACTACTAGTTAACAGAAGTTTCAATAATTGGGTAAGCAAAGAACGTGTATCGTCAGCTTTTTTGTCATGTTTGGGTTTGGCACGCGAACTAGTCGAAGGCTTGGGTAAAATACCCACAGCTTTCCCTTTGCTTGAAGTCGTATTTTTCTTTTTGTCTTTAGAAGACTGTCTCGATGGTCGAGTAAGCGTATGGGATTGGGCGATTTTCCAATGATGCGGTGCCTCCAAACAACGTAGGAGATCTTCGTGCGATTCAAAGTAAAAAATCCCATAAAATTTTTGCTTGTCCAAAACTCGCGAAAAGGACTTAGCTTTGAGTTTCGACATGTATTGCTTGAAGTTATATGATTTGTGGTATTTAATCCACTGGGCTCATTGCCCGGTCCTGGTAATTCTTTATTTAAAATTATTGTTAGGGTTACCCATGGAAATAGTTGAAGATCGAACAAGTCACATGATGTAGTGCGCAGAAATCTTATGATTAATGGCTGAGTTTATTACAAATTTCTTATAATATATTTTAGTTTTAACTACTTTTAGTATTATTATTGTTTTTGACTCATAAATATTCAATTATATGTATCAGATTAATTATTATAACATTAGAAAAATTGCTTTATTAGTTAGCTAGAGAAGTTTCTCAAGATTTATATAGTTGATGAATCATATAGACGTATGGAACTTATACAAAATGGTAATAGAAAGGTTTTTTGCAAATAATTGCAATGAAAAAGGGACAATTTGATGGATTAATCATATTAGTATAATGGAATAATATTAATAAGTTTAAACTGTCATGTATGAAATGCAAATATATATAGGGCAATATTTTCTTTTGAATAAAAGTTGTTAACACCTGAGTAAATCTAACAGTGAGTTTAGATTGTGTTATCCGAAGTTTTATTGATTGTTAGTTTTCTTTGTAAACTTTTGTGTGTTTTACTTGTTTTATTTTCGTATTTGTCATTGTTTGTTTAATAGATTTTCATTCTTAAGAGACTCCTATAATTTTCTAATTTGACATTTTTAACGTTAGTTATCACTCAAGCCAGAATAGTGATAACACTATCCACATCACGTTGAAATTTTCAGGCATTGGTTTCATCACCTGTTACTAAACCAATTGATACATTTCCGTAATGGAAGTATGTGTTATGTCAGACAGAGATCAATCAAAAGTAGAAATAGCATTTAAATCCGAAGAATAAACGTAATTTTTTATTATTTAAAAAAGGTTAATCTCGCCATTCCTAATATTATAGGAATAGCGGTGGTAGTTGTACTGTATATGTTTTTGCAGATGATGAACCAGCATCAATAAATTTTGCTTTCTCCGTTCGTTTGTGGCTGGAAATTCAAACTGCCAAGTCACTATTAATAACATCGGGTAATGAAAGTCCTCAAATACTTAGTGCTCCTTCATATCCCACTAGTACTACTACTGACAATGTCGCAGGAAATAATAGGCCGAGTAATTTAGGGCACGTTTATACTATATGATCTTTGAGTTTGTTACCTGGGTAGTTGCGAAAAGAAATTCAAGTTTGACAAAAAAAGTATATTGATGTATAAACATGTATCAGTTGCTTTGACAATAACTTTATTATTAAAATAAAGTGAGGTCATACAAATTACAGTATACTTATGTATTCAGATTTATTGTGAAATGTTTATGATAATTTTACAAAAAATTCTTTACATCGATGTCAAAATTATGAAGTCCTCAATTTCTATGAAGTTTCATGTAATACGGGTGGTCGAAATCCAAAAACCTAGAAATCTCACATCCCGACATGTTGATAAAATGGATATTGACGACGGAATACAATATTAAAATTTTTTTTATAATTTTACAACAATCAATAGGCCGAATTTTAATAGCCAAATTTTCTTTAGCATTAGACAATTTAATAATATTTTTAAAAAGACGAATAATATGTTTAGATTTACACAAGCATCTGCATATCAAATTTTGGCGTGCGTAAACGATATTATATCTATGATATTATATTCATAAGTTAACTATCCTATTGTTATATTACACATTTTATAATACTTTATCCATCTATGGACTAACTGCTTTCTTATTAGAATATGTTCCAAACCTTCTTGATTACTCGATTATTGTAATTCGATCAAGAATGTACATAATTTGAAATTATTAACGTATTTACTTGTAATTAATTATATACGAATTTGGAAGTTTTAATGATCCTGTGAATTTATTCCTTTTGAATTCCATCATTTACATTGTACAGCAATTTTGATTTATGTTAATTAGACTCGCAAAGATAAACAAGCTTATTCATGTGATAAAGAAGCGGCCTCACTTGAATGATTATATATACCCATTATCGTGCTTTAAAGAATTGCGCCGAAGTGTAGTATATTTTGTAAGTTAGATTTTTTTAAATATTATGGTAGTAAACCGGGGTATCATTAGGGAACGAGTTAAATGTGGTTTTCTAAACGTGAATAGCGAAGAAATTTCGTCAATATATCACATCAAACGACAAGGGTGGGCTTTACGTCGATACCAGATTATATATGTCCGTATAAAGTCAAAGAAAAAAACCTGATGCTAGGATTAAAATAGCAGAGAATATAAAAAATTTATTATTTAATATTATCAAAGATCAAGTGAATAAATTGAAAGTACTTGAGATGTAGTAAGTATAATACCTGATATACACTTGTATGCTCTCGTTTTTAGCAAATAGGCTTTCTGATTTCATTATAGCAAATTTTTATGAAATAGATACTTACTTGAATCAACGGACGACAAAAACAAGAAAATATTTGATATTAAAATTTATACAAATTTCATCGCTTAGTTTCTTTTAAAGAAAAAAAATCGTCAAAAGGAAATGCGTAATTTAATCACCTATGTAATAGAGGAATTGGAAAGGTTTTTATTTTAAATTTTATTGAACGAACATATATTACTATTAATATTATATTATTCCTGACGCTATTATTAAATAACAAAAATTCATTTTGTAATATTTTCTTTAATAAAGTTTCTTTCTATAAATTTATTCACTTTTTATTAATGATAGAAATTATAAATGATTTTTTTAAAAAAAAAATATGTATATTTATGAAGTTAATAATATCGGTAAAAAATCATTCCTCTAAGTTACCATCTAACGTAATGAGTGGGACACTAAATTGAATAAGAAAAAAAATTTAGTCTTCTATCTTACAAAAATATAAAATAAAAATTATAAAAGAAATTATTTTGATTTATCATACCTCGTAACCAGATGGATTTTTTTCCTAAGAGAAAATTTTTTTTACAAATTAGTAAAATTAGTAAATCAACAATTTGGCTCCCCCCTTTTTTTTGAATAACTAAAAAATAATTTTTTACTTACCAAATATTTTTGATGATAATCTTCAGCATCATACCAATCAGTTGCTTCAACAATTTCAGTAACAATTTTATTTCCACTATACAAATTTTTTTCATTATTAAGTTTTTCTTGTATTTGTTCAGTAACTTTTTCCGCTATTTCTTTTTGTTCTGATGAATGATAAAATATCGCACTACGATATTGAGTACCAACATCAGGACCTTGTCTATTTGCAGTAGTTGGATCATGAGTTTTATAAAAAAATTCCACGAGAGTTTCGTATGATGTTTTCGTAGGATCAAATTCGATTTGACATGCTTCTGCATGTCCTGAATTTCCACTACATACCTTGAATACAGGAATAAAATTAGATGAAATGTAATAATAATAATAATTATTATAATAATTAACGTATTATGATATAAATTAACATACTTCTCTATATCTTGGATTTGAAGTTGCACCACCAATATATCCAACACGAGTATTAATATTATCAAAATGTTTCTTAAAAATATGTTCAACACCCCTAATAATTATTAAATAAATAAATAATATATTATAATTAATTTAAACATATTTAACTATTTAACTTTATATTTTAAATCCTTAATTATTATTTTACCAAAAACATCCAGCAGCGAACGTCGCTTTTTCAAGATTAGACATTTTATTATTTATTTTTGAAAAATAATTTACAAAAGATGATCTATTATTATTAAAAGTAGCCGATTGGTTTAACTTAAAAAATCGGAACATAAACAAAGCTAATATATTTCTTGTAAATCGAGGAGACAGATATGTTGCATGGAAAATGTTTAAAAAACGGGCATATATATATATAAATTATGACTATCAATTTTTTTTTTTTTTTTAAACGTAATTTTATTATTATATCATGATTATATATATATGTTGATCTTATTCGTAATATAAAATTTACTAATTTAGTAAAACTATTAATCCTATATGACTTAATTAGACCAAATTAATGATTTGTAAACAACCTGAGCTATGACCAAAAATAGTTTAACTGATGATCCGTCAATTGACGATCTAAAAATAATTCTTATACGATAAAATTTCTGAAAAGAATATTTTTTTAACCTTTCTGAAATGAATTTATTTTATGTAATGAAAAATAAAAAATGTATTGAAAACCCTGATTATCTGATATGGTATTCATTATACACCAATAAGATAAAATTATTTAGCCATACACCATAAAATTTTTATGTCGCTATCCCGATAAATAACTTTTAAATACGGATATGAACTAATTTACATTCTGTATTTTTTAATACGCTTGCCTCCGAAATAAATCGCATGGCCAGGGTTGGGAATTGTATTGTACCGTACTAGTACTGTACAGTACGTATAGACTGTACTACATTGTATATTTTATACTTCAAATACATTTTAAATCAAATTCTTTTTACAACTAAATTGATAATTATCTAATTTTTGTTTAAATAAACAAAAATGTATTATAATATATTATATAAGCATATAATGGTATAATATTATAATACGTAGTTACGTGTACACCATTTCCGTTCGTCATGTGTCGATATTCGCTATATGCCGATTGTACCGTTAAATGGCTCTCAATGTATAACGGTAATTTTAAATTTTGGGTAACCATTAAATATACATCTCAATTTTCAATAATTTAATCGACTATGAATAATAAATATAAGGAGAAATATTAAAAGACCAATTAGAACTTTGATTAATTTATCATAAGAATTAATATCATAATCATATAATACAATCATATTTGTTTTGAATTTTAATTATGGTAGTACCAAATTATTTTGTATCCAAACTTTGATATATGATATTTTCAGAAATTGAACGGATCATACTTTTAATAATATTTATTTACGTAATCATTTTGTTCAAATAATTTATCCATTTTCGCGTTGTTTATATTTTTGAAAATTGTTACCGACATATTATTTGGGTGTTATAGCAACTTTTACTTCCGACTTTGAATAAAGTACGTGCGAATTTTTTAATGTAAAATTTTTAGGCGAAATTAAGCGTGTAATTCACTTAATTTATATTTTTATTTAAGTAAATTATTTAATTGTCAATATTATTATAATGAATGAGATTGTCACTATTTCCCTATTTTACATCGTTATAATATACATTTAGCAATAAAATGAAGTTAATTGTAAGAAAAAAATACACATGAAATAAATTATGAAAAATTTTATTTTATATTGTCTATATTTTTGTATTTATAAAAATAGATTATTCTAGAGGTTTATCAGAATCAGAATCAATAGCTATTTTATCACCTTGTCTCTTCATCCACCAAGCGCAAATAAGAGTTAATATTGCTAACATAGACATCCAAATATATTGTAATACGTTTATATAAAGAAATGATTTCTCAACTGATGATACTTTGAAAACAATAATAATACGAATTGGAACCGTAAAAAGTAACCCAAATCCCCATATGGCTGTCATAATGATAAAACCACGTCGAAAATATTGGTAAGAAGCCCAATATCTATCCCAACGTGCTTCAATTGGTTCATCTTCCGTTAAACCTCGAAGGTTAACTTTTGAACTTGAATAACCGAGGGTTCCACCTGTTGCCAATTCTTTAAGTAAATGGAATGCAAGTGGTCGCATTTTAAAGGTACCAATTTTTATTGGAATTAAACTAATGATTAATGCTAAACTAATGATAGAAGAAACCACAGATTTTCGTAATAACTGAATCTTTGGATCGTTATTTATCACTGACGCTATAGCACTGCTAAGAAAACTTATTATTATTAATATTCCTATAATGTCAACACGCCTTTTACTTATAAGTCCGTATATAGCTATAACAAGTGGTGGGATACCTGATATGAGCAATGCCCATATTTCTGGTATATAATTATTAAGAGTATAATAAAGAATAAATGGGAGAAAAATTTGTAAAAATAACATTAATACGACCCTTAAAATAATTTTTACTTTGTCTTGTCTAGTTACTTTATTTTGTGACCCATTTTGTGAGGTATGTTGTGATATGGAAGAAGTGGTTTGTCCATTTTCATCCGACATGATTTTAGGCTTTTTTTTTTATATAGTAAGAAATTATGCAGAGATTATAACAGATTTTTTTTTTTAAAAAAACGAAATTATTTTATTTTTTTTTTTTTAAAAAAAAAGAAAAATTGACCTATTTATAGAATTTTTTTTTATAATGTGAAACATTTAAATATGAAACAATAAACGAAAAATCAAAAAAGAAGAAAACAAAGTTCTTTGATATTGTTTGTCGTTAATTGGCGGATCCTAATCGTACAAGCATAAAGTTTTTCTGTTTAGAAAGTTCATTTTTCAAACATTTTAAGTTTTCCATCGATCATGCCTAATAATCTTTGTACCAGTGTACTTTAATTAGTAAGTCATTTTTTGTATATATGTATATATATATATATTTTATCATTAAAACTGTATTCTTGTGAGCACCGAAATGATTAAAATAATAAGAGTTGATCATTTGATAAATAAATGGTTTTATTATTGATCATAATCGGTTTTATTATTATTATTATTATTACTTTACTAATATTGCGTTCAAATTTTATTAAAGTAAGCATTAAGCAGTACAAGACTATTCGATACAAAAAATTACAAGGTAAAAAAAAAGAAAAAATTGACTTCTCTGAAACTCCCAAGCATTTCCTAAATTTCCTAAAAAATGTTATGCATGGGTAAAAATAGTTTTATCAAAAAAATTATAATGAAAAATCTATTGGTTTCTACTTAAAAAAAAAAAAGGTGGTCAAAAAATAATATTATATTTTGATAAAATTTACGATAATACCAAGAAAGCCAAGAGATTTATAAATTATTATGAAACGAGAAAAGGGTTAATAACTCATGTTATTGCTTATTGATTCGTTCCTGTAACAAGTGAAAAAATAATTTACATGTAATGCACAAAGAAAAGAAATAATATAATCACTTTCATAGTCTCCTTATTATGGATGTACGTACTAATACGGTTTTCTAATATCCCGAAACCCGTTTATCCGTCTGATTATCCATACGGATAATCAAATTATCCGGATAGTTTAACGGATTCTATTATTGGTAATCACGAGTAAGGATTAAATCATCTGACTCGACTCAACAAATCCTAATTCCAGCCGGAATTAAGTGATTTTTGTTTTTTGGACGTTTGTGGCAATTTTTTTTTTTTTACGGAAAATTGTTTCCTTTTTGGAAATTTGTGTTAACTCACGTGACATTTATCGGATTTCCGGATGATTTGCATGATGTTTACTTAGGATTATTCAAAATAGGTAGGTCTTTCTGTATGAAATATTTTTTTGATACATTTATTTTTATGCTTACAGAAGTCTTACAGAGATTATTTTCTAATCGATTAGTAAGGATGTTAAGAAAAACATTCATATATTCTATATGCATAGTATATTATTATTTTTGAACTATTTAAAAGAAAAAAAAATACAAAAAAATGGCTTTAACCTTTGAGAGTAAATTAAATAAGCGATAACTAACAGTGTTTCCATCTGAAAAAGTGATTATGTCTCATATTTGCACTGTGCTGACATATGTATGCGCTTACATACGCTAAAAACACTTAATCTCATTTGCATTATTTTTGCAACATTTAATAGATCATTTGCACTATTTAATATTCATATTATTTGATATTCATAATTATACACAAACAATTAAAGAAGAAAGAAACGATGAAAAAAAAATAAGTCAAGTTTATGAACGAGAAATATTATAAATAAAAAATTGTAAAAAAGAATTTTTGAGCAGTTTGGCTATATCACATTATGAATACACCATTTGTATACGTGCGAAATAATAAATGACATATATAAATATTAGTATTATTTTATTTTATCATAAATTCGAGAGCAATAAACCCGGTAAAAAAAGTTGATCCATTTTTTTATATTCCATCTTTTTTTCGTAAAAGGCTCATATTTCCGGAATTAATAACCTTATATCACAGAATTTATTGAATCATTTACATTTTCCGTGAATGGATTCGTGAAAGGTTCATTTTTTACGGAGTTTTTATTACAGAAATAATGGATAAAATTTTTTATAGAGAAAATATATTTTAATCTTTTTATCTTTAGCAAAATGAAATCTAAAAGTTTACGAAAATTTAAAATCCAAATATTCTGGTAATGATAAAATTGATAATTTTATATAAAAAATGTCAAAATGGATACAATAGAACCAAGCAAAATTATAAACAATAAATTGCCACAATTGCCACATATTGTCGAATATTATAACACAATCAAATAGAAATTATATGCTTATGTTGAATAGAATGGATGTAAATTTAAGGATATATTTATAACAAAATCATAATCAACTCACATGAAAAGAAAGGACTCGATTGCGGCACGACCCATTTTCCCGACGTAACCTTTTCTCGATAACGAATTCCCGACAAGTCAAAATACCGAATTGACATTTTCCCGAAAATAACTATTTCCCGACATGGTATTATGACTATTATCCCGATGAAATAGTTCCCAAAAGACATTATTCCAACGAAATATATCCGAAAGACATTATTACGATGAAATATTATCCCGAAAGATATTATCTTGACATGAAATCTTCCCGAAATCAAATTATGAAGCTACGATAGGCACGTCACTCATTGCCAGAATTACCCGAACCAATCAAAATGATTTTATGATTTGAAACATGAATTTATTCTAGTTGGTCAAATCATAATTTTAGTTTCATTGCATATCTACAAAGTATTATTGACGAAATAAAATTTTTTTTTTTTTCAGTTCCAAAGCAAACCGCGTAACCTACTTTATTAAAATAAAAAGTAATACATGAATGTAAATTTCCTCTCTGATCAGTTCTCTGACCTATTTATAATCTCGTTTGTTCCACCAGGACTGCAAAAAAAGTTTATTTTTAAAGTTATATTTGAAAAAATAATTTTTTTTTATTCCTTTTAAGTGTATACCATATAAGAACGTTCTTTTTCTTTTTTATAGAACGGACTTCTGGATTTCTAACAGAATGGTAATTTTAAAGGAGGGAGGTTCTTTTGTGTATATTGCATAAGAATATTTATTAACATTCTTTTTCCTCTTTTTTTTGCGGGGACGGATTTCTAGACTTCTATAGAATGAGTAATTTCAAGGAGAATGGTTTCTTTTATGTATATTATATATGTAAATTGTATAAGAGTGCTTACTAGTGCTTTTTTTTGTAGGGATAGGACTTCCGGGCTTCGTAAAATGGTAATGTCAAAAGGGAGAGATATTGTAGAAGATTGTCACTAATATAGGGATGAACTTCTAGATTTCTATGGAATGGTAATTTCAAAAGAGAGAGGGGTTCTTTTGTGTATATATTGTATAAACGTTCTTTTTGAACTTCTGAATTCTATGGAATAGTAATTGTTAGGATTGAAAATATGATTTAAATCACAAGTTTCATAAATCGCAATTGCAGATTTATACAAACAATATAATTAGTTGTATACATGCTTGCAATAAAATCATTTAATTAATCAAATATATCACTTTATTAAAATGAAGTTATATCTACTTATCTACCTGAAAAAAAAAGATTATTCTATTTTTAGCTGTTTAACCCAATAAAATTTATTATGTATCATTATTTAATTATCATTATAATTGTAATACAAGATTATGTAGAACAATAATGATTTTGGTGAAAATTTTTTTCTACCATTGCTCTCTTTTTCTAAATTAATAGTTTGATAATATTGATTACATATTAAATAAATAAATTTAAAAATGGATAATAAAAGAAAAAGAAACAGATATTGAACTCATCAAGCTAATCTTGTAGACTCAGAATCCCAAAAATATTAGATGCTTGCAAAGAAGATAAAGTGCCTTCAAAAAATATTTCTGAATAATATCATCCATTACATACTGTAATTCACATAGGTTACTTGCTCCTGATCCTAAAGATGACTATTCTTTATCAATTTTTTTTTTTGACGTCCAGAAAATTCTACAATTGCTATGTTTCTACAATTCCTTGTGCAATTGATTCTTGTTCTGGAAGACCAAAATCATCAAAAGGTTGAACAGTTGATGGAACTAGATTAATTTATGGTTTAAATAGAAATGTTGAAGTTTGGAGTTATAAATGCGATAAATGTAATACTACATTTTATGCTCATGATGAAAAATTATTAAAAAAATTATCGTAACATGTTCGTTTATATAAGTTACATATTATATCATAAATATTATATTCACTTAAATTTTTATTTATAATATTTAGCTTTTCCATTTTATTTGTTACCAAAATCGGGTTTACTTCGAATTATTTACATTTGAGAGGATGGACTTCATTTTTGAGTGATTTTAATTATTGTTTAGATTTTTTTTACTGCTAATGAACAACTTATAGATTTTTTAATTTTTTTTGTTTCTTTTTATAATTTGAAAGATTCTTTTCTTCTTTTTTCTTCTTCTTATAGCGCTGGTCATGATTAGTGTCTTTTCATAAAGAACAAGCAGGACGATTCCCTCGGGGATTGGGTGGTTACTTAGACTTGTGTAGCTTAGTATAACTTTTGTAAAGGGATCGGCTCCTTATTTTGTAAATGCCCCGTCGCTGTCTTTATTTTAAAAATAAAAATAAAAATAAATTTTTGAATAAAATCATGAAAAATTGGCATATTTTTAGTATGGATTAGATTTTAACATTTTTAATCTAACCATAATCTCCATAAATTTGATAGAAAAGGAAATCACCTACTATTTTTAATTTTTTTTTTTTCATATAAAAAAAGTTCTCAAAAATTCAAAAATAAAAATGGAAATCATTTAATCCTTTCTCATATTGGTTTATTATTTCTCTTTTTGTAAAAAAGTTTATCTTAAAAAAAAAATTATTCTTTTCGAAAATAGAAAAAATTACAGTCACATTAATTTATAATTATGATGATTAATTTTAATTACACCACTAAAAAGATTTGTTGATTGATAAAAAGGAAAATTCCAAATCTAAATCACATGCACGAATTGTGGTTTCTTTAAGACAGCATCCTTTAACCGCTATTAAGTCAGTTGTTCTACCAGGAAAAATTCGTTCCACTGGATAAAAATAATTTGGAATAATTTTAATACGAACTACAATGTTTTGTTTGCTAATTTACTGAAAAAATCTTTTGATTTATTATTATTACATACTAGATCTTGGTTTATCGTAAAATTAATTTTAGTCCCTTATAAAACTAAGTAATTAAATTTTCAGCTAATATCTAATACTTATAATCTATGAATTATATGAAGTTATTTTTACAACAAAAAAAAATAAGGCCTTAAATTTCATTCAAAGAAATCTGTAGGTAATGTGTATGGTGATAAGTATTGGATTCTTTCATTTCGATAAAAATATAAATACAAGGTTTTTGCGATTGTCATTATCCGAAACAGATAACTTCAGGTGGTAATAATATTTTGGATAAAAAATGTTTTTTTAAATTGACCAATTTCTAATTTTAATACGATTCTGGATATTTCTTTAAAATATCCTCTTAAAAGAATAAATTATTAATAGTGAGCAAAGGAATTATTACTTCATTTTTTATAAACTGTTCTAATTGATCATCCGTATTGATAAGCTATCACGCTTATGTTATATTTTATTCGATTTGATTGTATAATTTATATCGTTTAATAGGAAAATTTGTTACAAAGTTGATAAATACTATTGTAACAATGATTTATACAATTTATATTTTACTAATAAAGAAACAACATTGAGGATTTTTTGTCCATCTAAAGAAAATTCTAAATAACGAAAGGATCCCGAATTTCGTAATTCCACCTCCAAAAAGAAAACATAGGTACCGTTGAAATTGCCGAATTATAATAAGAAATATGGATTTTGGAATCAAATTTATCTTACTTCTTTGTGCAATTTACGAAAACTTAATAAATTGATGTACCGTAATTCAGACTTTTCATCATTAAATGACAAATGACCTAATACATAATATATTGTAGTATGACTAGTATCCCGGTCGGCATCATAAGATGAAATCCGTCATCATCCGAATCCGTTTAGTTCATCGTAACGCTAAAATGCCAACCGAGTGAAAAAATCTTGATCGATAGCGCGTCACCAAAAAAATAATTAAAAGAATTTTTCATTTTATTTTGGATCCGACAAATATAATAATCTGTATTTTAGGTTTAGTAAGTTTGGATATGGCGAAACATGAACAACTTATGAGCACGCAACCATTTTCCACATCTAAATATTAAAATTTCATCAAATTATATGAGGACGCATTATTGTCGAAAGTCACACTAGAACATCTTAAAATATAATACACACACATATATTATATTACTGTTTCTTCACAACGGCTAAAGAAAAAACATATGAAATATTACACAAGATGCAGGCGTATCGCACAAATGCACAATTTAACATTTTTATATAAGAAATATCTTTTTTATTATATATTATAAAATTATATTTGTTGATTTATATAGTCAAATTTATATAGGTTATTATAAAAACCGGTTATTAAAATATTAAAATATTTGGCTGAGCTTTTAGTATGTAGTTGAAAGTTCATTCAATCATCACTAAATTTGGTAATTCTAAATCGTGTGATTCTGTATTACAGACGAACATGTGAATCAAAATGATCGGAACGGAGTATGATAAGCTTATTTTTCCATTATGTTTTCATTCTATCCAAAACTGAAGGAAGAGTTGTTTATAAATACTATAGCAAATGTTGTATATAAACATAAATTTGCCAAGGATCCTATTATCTGTTATTGTACTTTATCAATACATTTTTATTTTTGCGCTAATGTTAAGAAGTATAAATAAATAAAAAAGAAAAGAATCGATTTTTGGCATTAGAATGAAAGTTTTTGGAGGACTTCCTGAAAATGTTTTAAATTTTGAGTTTGGTTATATTTTTAACCATTTTTTTTTTTTTAGAAATCACAAAATGTCGAGTTTGACAAATTATGAAATAACAGAATGTTTAAATTTTTAATTTGACATCATTGTTTTTTATTAGTTAAGTAAATAAAGAAAAAGGCATAAACTAAATAATCAAATAGGCGTATTAACATTTAATTCCAATATTAATAAATAATTATAATAATTCAATATTTCAAGTAAAAATTCATGTTGAAACAAGTTTAAACTATTAAGTATACAGTATTAAAAAAAAAGATTTATCATAAAACATTTTAATATTACTTTTGCTTGAAATTTCTTATTCACATAAATTTATTTTAGTATATTTCAATAATACATCTTTGTATTAAAATTTTAATATTGATCTATAATCTTACTTATTTTGGAAGTTATATGCAAATGACTTCGATGGTTTGTTGACTACCTTTTCACTTTTTATTATTTTAAGTTCTATTACGAAAGTTGTAAAACGTACGCCATACATAACTGTTTTAACTTTTTAAGTAATAAGAATGTTAATCAATTCTTTTGAACTTTATGTCACGTTGTGCTTGTTTCACAGCATGTGACGCCTCTATAGAATTCTTTGTTAGAGTTTTTGTGAAAAGTCTATTCGAAAATCTTTGTTCTAGATTGATAGAATTTCTTGGCACGATTCTTATAATAGAAAATTCTACAGATATTATATTTTTATGGAATTTTCTGAGTTCGGATCAAAAATTCCTTGCTTAAAGGAATATATATATAATTAGGTTTTTTTGTCTCATGCAGAAGAGCTAAATTATTTTTTTTTAAAAAAAAAATTAACGATGGATCAATTAATAAATCATAAACACAAAATTGATTTTTTATTATCAGACAACACATCTTTAGGCATGCCAACACAAACCACAATTAAACACAATCGTAAACGTGAAACGAAGATATTATGCAGCGAATGTAATCAAAGAAGAGAACTTTTAGAAGAAAATCATCATATTTGTGGCGTTTGTTATAAAGCGAAATTAGTATTTATACCAAGTGGAAATAAAGTTATTGATGATTTTATTATGCATACACTAACTAGTAGTAGTAAATTAGCTGGGAAAATGGTGTTCGTGCCTTATAACCAATTTAAAGATGTAAAATTTATTGCTAAGGGAGGTTTTAGTGAAATTTATAAGGCTATTTGGATTGATGGTCCAGTAATAAATAAATGGAATAAGAAAAAACAAAGTTTTTATAAACCCGAATATAAAAAGAATTATGAAGTCGTTCTTAAAAAGCTTAATAATTCTAAAGAAATCACCTCTAAGGAGTTAAATGAGGTGATTACAATTATTTATTAACATAACTTTGAATTAAGTAATTAATAAACTTCTTATCATTTAGCTCAAGATATTTCATGAATTTTCTTTAAATTGGAAAAAGAAGTATTATAATCGCCAAAAAAATAATTTAACAACATACAATCAAGTTAGTAAATATTTTGGAATTACTCAAGAACCCGTTACCAATGATATCATGATTATTATGCCATATTATGAATCAGGTGATTTGATAAACTACTTAACTAATGATTTCTATAGCATTGGTTGGTATAATAAGTTAAGTAAGTTAAAAGAAATAATAAATGGACTTGTTAATATACATAGTGTTAATATTTTACATAGAGATTTTCATAGTGGAAATATCTTTTTTTGTAATAAGAGTCGTGTATATTTAGGTGATTTGGGCTTAAGTAAATCTGCAACTGAATTTACAGATGATGATAATAACAATGAGAATTATGGTATAATTCCTTATATGGCACCAGAGATTTTTAAAGGACAAAAATATACCAAAGAATCAGACATATATAGTTTTGGAATGATTATGTGGGAATTTATGACAGGTAGAAGACCTTTTTGGAATAGAAGTCATGATGCAGAACTTATAATAGAAATATGTGATGATTTAAGACCACCAATTGTTACAAATGCGCCCGAAGGATATATTGAATTAATGAAAGAATGCTGGAATTCAGATCCTAATAAAAGACCAGTAGCTACTGATATATATAATAGACTTGATGAAATGTATCGGAAAGAATGGAGTAAGAAAACTGAAATTATAAGTTCATTAAATATTGGACCTGTAACAACAAATAATCCAGGTGCTATTTATAGCAGTAGACCTTTGAATGGTATAATTCAATCTGCAATGTTTACAATGTCTACAAGAAGTTTAAGAAGCGAGTCTATAACTGCGGGAGTTGGTAAATATTGCATTAAATATTTCGCTTTAATTAAAAAAAATAACAATAGTATACTCTACTTCATTATTATTTAGATCTATTTCATTGTCATCAGAAAAACGATATAACTTTCAATGGTAATTATTTATTTAAGGTTATTAATAACTAATATAATTTTAAGTAATATTAATAAGTTTATTCTTTAAGATAAAAGAAAGTTTGACGACAATCAAATTGAAAACAGTTTTAATGAAGGTATGATAAAAGTCAAAATTTTTATAGTATATAAAACGTCATTCAATATTTACTAACTAAATAATAAAATATTTCCAGACAAAATTATTAAAAAGATTAAATTAATCGAAAATGAAAATAATGGTAAAATATTTTACGTATTTTCAATAAATGTAATTTATGTTTTAATTTAATTATTTTTCGTTTTTATTTATTTAGATTATATTACGCAAGAATTTGAATTGGATATAGTTATAAATTCTGAACAATATATCATTGACGAAAGTAAGTAAAAATATTATATTTTTAAAAACTATGTTCTTAATAACCTAATTTCTTTTTAAATTACAAATATAGGTTATATTAAACAAGAAATTTATTTTGATATTTGAATCTCGGTATTTTTCAAAACTTATTAGAGTCCAATATTTACACATTTTCTTTTTAATAATATTAGTTATATATATATTAATTTTAGTTGAATATTATTTAAATTATAAATAGAAAATAAATTTATTGATATTTAAATAAAGCAAGCTTAAAAAATTCAATACAAAAAATATGATAACAAATTAACTTATAGAGTAGTATCAAGCTTTGAGAAGTCAAAATGCATAATTTGACGTTAAGTCGTGCGGTGATTTGAATTTCCTGAAATTTTAGCACTATAAAGAAATATAGAATGTTAGGAAATTATTTGAATCATTTCGTTATATGAATTAGCATATATATTTATATACAGTACGTTCGAGGTTTAACTTTTGATGCAAAGTTAATGAATTTCTACGTCTCAATTCAGTTACACCAAAATCAAATCCATAAATTTCCTTATTCAATATATTTAAAATTAAAAGAATTTGGTAATAATTTACATGTAACATGAAACATCGTCGTGGAGTCATCTAAACTTTCTAAAAAGAACTCATAGTCATAATTATCGTCCAAGAAATCAGAATTTCCTGTACCTTGAAGATGATCTTGTAAAAATTTCCTACAAGTTATGTGATAAATATTGTTATCATTTTGTGGTTGGTAAAATAAACTAAGCTCGACCAATTGGTCCTGAATGGGTTGAAGTGTTATCGTTTGAGCTGAAACTTGGTTTGCTGAATCAAAAGCGTCTATATCGGACATCGTCTATAAATTTGAATAAGACGAAACTATATCTGTTAGTTATTGAATAGGTGAGTGAAATAATTGTATAATGAACTTTTGTAATAACGAAAGTGTGGCGCAGCCAGCCGATTATGGCGCAGTAAAACTTTGCCATTTCTTCTTAACCCAAAAAAATAATGTGGAAAGAATAGGAAAAATTTTTTTTATGTTGAAAATTGGAAAGTGGTAATTGTTGATTGCTTTACACTTTTTTAAACCTTAAGGGAGCTTATAAGGGACGGGTCCTTAATTTTTAAGTCTCTTACCGTTTTTTCTTTTTTTTTGGTTTGATATTGACTTGTATGAATCTTCAAATAGCGTATATAATTATCGGTTAGTTAAAATAAGTGGTGGTAAAGAAGTGTACAAACTTAAAAAATTCGATGCTCATTTCGTAGAGTGGTTGCATACCTTTTACTATATTGGAATGACGTCACGACCTACGGACTTGGAAGGATATGCACTCGCCTTTATTATTCAAAGAAAGTTATTGTGCAATATGGAAAAAAAAGTTTTCTTTTAAAAGCAAATTTGGAATTTTTTTTTTAAAAAAGAAAATTCTAAAAAATGTTTCCCCAATTAATTTATAACAAAAATTGTGATAAATTGTGCTTATCACATCATCACATTATTTAACTCAGCGAAACTCGTGATATGCAATTAATTAAATAACGACCCTAGCATCACCATGTAAAAAATGGTAGCCGGATTTGTTGCCAGGTTACACATAATCTGCGCACATGATCCGGTCGATTATTTCGGTAATTATAAAACTCTGATCGATCCTTTTACGCCACACATCGCCTTTCTTTTTTTTACAAAATATTTTTCTATGAAATTGTTAAAATGTCATCAACAACAAAATAAGGTTTGTAAAGGGTGTCATTGTACTAGAGAAAGTTTGGAATTTTTTAATGAAAAGGGAATATTTTGAAAAATGTTGCAAACACTAAAATAATATTAGTTAAAATATTGAAAATATTTTAATTGTGAAATTGGGCGTTATATAGTTTCCCTTATATCAGAATGTAATATGGGTTTACACATTAAATCAGAAAAAGGACACTCTTCTTTTGACATAGTATGTTTAATAATATTTCATATTTGTAATGTATACTAAGAACAATCTATTTAGCGTTAATTATATTTACAAATAAAATACATGATCTATTATAGTAAAATGTAGTATCTTAATAGTTTATTATAATAAATAATAAAATTAAAAGTACATAAAATAACTTTATAACATTTCTTGCCAATAAAAATACAT
>QZLH01000080.1:61139-74951 GCA_003833135.1 Oehlia diaphana | reverse complement strand
TCTTGCCAATAAAAATACATCACGATAAAATAAAATTACCAAAAATAATTTAACCCAAAAATTTTTTTTAATTAAAAGACCAAAATTTTTCAGGTTTAATTTATACAACTACTTACAGCTTATTTTAAATAATAATATAATAATTACCGAAAATAATCGTCCGGATCATGTGCGCAGATTATGTGTAACCTGGCAACAAATCCGGCTACCATTTTTTACATGGTGATGCTAGGGTCGTTTTAATTAAATCCTGTTTATAATGAATAATCGTCGTATAATGATAGATTACTTCAATAAATTTATGAATTTACTGTAAGTAGAATCTTAGAATAAATTCAATCGAAAAATTCTTTTGGGCGACGAAAAATGATCATTTATTTTTCAGCGGTATAGGTCTTCAATAAATTTTCTTTAAATTTTTTGCAAGTTATAACAAGTTTTTTTTCAATATTTATTTATTTATTTATTTATTTTTGTCATTAAACTAAAAATATACTGTACATGAAAAATTCATATAATTAGATGCACAAGTTATATATTATATATTAGTAACAAAGCATCCTTTATATACTTTTTTTTTTGTGTAATAAGCATGATTATTAATTATAAATGTCCAAATAAAAATCAAAAAAATAGTTTTCGATTTTTAACCACTTAGGATTATAAAATATTTCTAAAATAAAAAAAAAATTTTTTCTTGAGAGTTGTTTTTATCCGTAAGGTTTAAAAATAAAATATTGTAACACTAAACAATCTTCTGACAAACATCTAAAAGATCATCATATCTATCATTTTTTCCCTTATTTTATCCAAACAAGTACACGTGATTCAAATATCACACTCACGCTTACCAACAATGAGACTTGGAAATAGTTTCATAACTCCGAAAGTGATTCAAGTATTACTTACTTTCACATTGCTTCAAGAAAGTAATATTATCTCGTTCTTTCGTACAACGTCTACTAATGCATTTCGGATATTATGACGAAAAACTCAGTTGAACTTAAAATAGAACATAAGGTGAATCAGGTTGATTTCGATAGAATTCGAGTTTTTAAAAGAAATACGACTCCATGGACCAGTAATCTACATTTATCGATTTTTACTAAGCTAATTACTGAAGATATAATTTATTAAATGGTCAATAACTTGCAACTAAAGGAAATGACATGGAATTATTTCATTTTTCATCTGCAGGCCTTCTTGTTATTAATTTCAAAAATTACTTCAAAACATAAATGAAATAAAAATTTCAATTATCAATAAAAATATTATACCTTTCCCTCCTCGTCTAAAACCTACTTTTGAAGGTACAGTGCATTATATTGAATTAATGCAAGCAAGAGCACATAAGGAATACATTGTTACAAAACAAAAGGAGGTTAAAATATTTTATTTAGATAAAATTATATAAATACTGTATATAAAATTTTATTTGTAAGAGAAATAAATAAAAAAATTCTTGCGCCGCTATAGTATTGGAAGAATATAAATTTCATTGATTTCAATATCGCTTCACTATTAAGGATTGGATGTTGAAAAGTACGAAGGAAGAATTTGTCTTAAGTTACGTTCGAGATTTAAATTTTGATGCAAAAGTTAATAAATATCTACGTCTCAATTCAGTTACATCAAAATCAAATCCATAAATTTCCTTATTTTGAAAAAGATACGATCATCAAAAATTTTGGTTGAAAAGATCTTTGTAAAAAGTAAGCGAGTAATAAATTCGTATAAAGAAATTGTTTAAGTATAGAGATCTAAAATGGTCTGAGACTTAAATAAGAGTTTTAAATTTATGTAAAATTATTTTTTCAGTTATCAAAAAAACTATCAAATGGATTATGGGAAACAGTTTTATTATCGACATATCAAAATTGAACGTAATCTTCTATGATAAATGGCTTCTAGATAATTAATTTATAAAAAAAAAAAAATTAAAACCCATGAATAAAATTTAATAAAAATAAAGAGAAAGAATGAAATTTTTTATAGACATCACAAATTTCTGTATCATAATAAGTAAACGCAACTTTGTAATAATACTCACAATAAACTGTTTCGATATAGTCAAAGCCTTATCTCGTGTTTAGTTAGGAAAAAAGCTTATTAATAGTTAAAATAAATTCATCTATATGGAAAATTGAAATGAGATTGCTTTGTATATAGAGATTATTATCTGAACTTCATGCTCGATCTGTCATTTTTCTTTATATAAGATATAAAGTA
The DNA here is from genome assembly GCA_003833135.1 of Oehlia diaphana. Lineage (NCBI taxonomy): Eukaryota > Fungi > Glomeromycota > Glomeromycetes > Glomerales > Glomeraceae > Oehlia > Oehlia diaphana. Next base: position 72,722 of record QZLH01000080.1, on the reverse strand, counting down.
GTAGATAAATAAGAATTGTTCCATTTGACGGATAGTTTTTTGTTTGAACATTAAGATTAATAATGTAATGTTATTTAATATTATTTTCATCTAAATTCGAATTATCGTTGTAACGGTTAAAAATTTTTATTATATTTTTTTTATTGATAATTTATATATTTAATAATTTTAACAATAATTTTATTATGTAATTATTTAAATTTCAAACTAAGAATCTTGTAAAACATTTTAACTACTCTAATATTAGTATTTTAAATGACTAATATAATGAAACGTATATATCAGATCTTGATAACCAACATAAAAATAATAGTTTTATTGAAGTTAATAGTTCTATTGAAAGTAACATAAATGTAAATTAATACTTGTGAAATAAATTATTATAGTGATAAAATTAATAATTCTTATACATTAATAAATTTTTTTTATCATTATACTTTAAGACATTGATTAATTATGATTTGGTGCATAGATGTCAGAACTTTTGGCATCATATGACAATGCTAATCACGTCTCATATCTCCTTAACTTTTTTCCAGCAAGATATAAAGCGTGTAGGAGTATGTAGAAGTTCAGCCTACTTCCCGCAAAAATCATTCCCGTAAAATAGCTCAAAAACAAGGTATGTACAGTATATGTTAGAGGTGGTCGGTCCCCCAGTTATGTATGCATGGGACTATGGGAGCGAAACTTTTTCAGAATGGGTCTTGTATTTAGGAAAACGCGGTGTCTTCCACCTCCACTCTAGCTGACAAGTTAAAAAGATGGATACTGAAAGACTAATTAATTTTTTGCGGGAGGATTCCAAATCGGAAGGTTAGAACTTGACGATAACTTTTTACGAAAATTCATGATTAAAATTTAAAAAATCACCTGTCATTCATTTCTCAAGCTAACCGGATGGGAATTTAAGGAATACGGAATGACTTTAAGACAGGTATTAGAGCTTGAGGACTACATTAAGAAGCTGTGTAAGTAATTTAGCTAACGTAGCTTTGCATAACGTTATAGCTGAAATTAATGAGCGTTGTTATTACTATCATTAAGTTTTGGTAACAGATGATCGAAAAGCAAGAGTAGATTTAGGAAATGTTTACGTTGATTTTTTATTTGCATCATGTAAAGCGATATATTCGCAATTTTTATGTATTGTAGGCCGGGTTCCGGCAATGTTTTTATTTCATAAATAAAGTATTGTTATTATTGAGAAAGAGAATGATGCAATGTCTGTGCGACGTAAAATCCTATAATAAATTTAATTGGTTGTTGATTATTTTGATAATTATGATTGTCATTCACTAACTCACCTAACTGCCATGTCTAAAAGTGCACCATTTCTCTGCAAATGGTCTGATGCTCATTCTGAACCACAGTACTTTAATACCCAGGTGGATCTTGAAAAGCACGTCTTTTGTGAACACGTAGATTCAACCGAATTATCGTAAGTTTTGATGTTATCTGAGAAGAGTTCTTTGGTTCCTTTAACTTTCTCTAAGTCTCTTCTTTCATTTCTTTTATTCGAGGAAGGCGAGTTTATCGATGTACCTGGGAAGGTTGTAAAGTGCAACTGAGTAATTATTCCAGGTTCGAAGGTATAAAAAAAATCCAAGTGCTACAATAATTATAATAAACTATTAATTATTACATTCTTACGGTGGTTTAAATCCTGGTTTTGCATAGATTTATTGATCACGTTGAATATATTTTATTCGTGTTTAGTGCCCAATCTGTAATATGATAACTGATAGTGTTATGGATTATACAGGCTCGGATGATATGACAAAACGTGAAAATGGTACTTTCAACTTCATTATTTATTTTATCATATATTAAAATTAAAATGCCAAAATATGTTTTATATATTTTCTTTGTCAAATAATCAAGGTAATACTTCTGCTGAAGATGAAGATTATAAAAATTATCTTGATAACGTAATGATAAACGTTATTATGGTAAAAGCGAGGATTAAATTATATGAGAAGCGCTTTATATCTATAGTGATCCGAAGCTTATTGAGAAAATTGAAGCGGATTTAAAGCTATTAAAGATCATAAAGATCTTGATGATGGTATAATTATCAATGATTATTCGTTTTTATTGCAATTTTAACAATTTTAATTGAAAAATGTTTGGTAAGGTCGAAAATACTTGTATTTTAAGTTTCATGAATTTTTAGTTAATACTCATGACGCAACTGTCATAATTCGTAACGGTACTGATTTTCGATCTTTAAATTTTTTTACACCCGATCAACAACTTCAGAGCGTATTTTTGGCACTTCTGATCTAAGTAAATCGTCTTAATAAATTAAGAGAAAATTGTTCAGCATTTGTCGAATCTACTCACATCTTAATTATCATGAATTTTTGATTGATGCTTATGGCGTAATTAGTGTTTATATTTTATATACCTGATCTGAAACTTCAGAGCGTAATTTCGGCACTTTGGCTCTAAGTAAATCGACTTTGTAAATTAAGTACAAAATGTTCAGCAATGTCGAAAATATCTGTATTTTAAATTTTATGAATTTTTGATTAATACTCATGACGCAATTGTCATTGTTCGTAATAGTACTAATTTCGATCTTTTATTTTTTTTATTTTTAATACAGTATAAAAAATACATTAACTTTAAATAAAGATTCAAGTTGAATAATAAAGATTATGTAAATATTTTTTTAATAAAATTGTAGAAGTGGTCAATAAGTTTATAATTTTTTTTTAATTAAACTGATTATATTGTATAAATATTTTTTCATTTTAATTAAATTTAGGCCGGCATTATGAATATGGCCAGAATTAACAAAATTTTGGCCAGAATTATGAATTATTGATTTGCAAATTTATCCTGATTTAATTAATTTTGGCCAACTTTAATTATATACATATATTGTATACTTAAAGAGGATATTGTACTACAAAATTTTTTTTACCAACTTTAGTTAAAAAAATTTGCCTTCTTTTTTTGTGACATTTCCAGTAACTGTTATGTATTATATAAATTTATATTCCAATCTAATTAATATAATTGATTTATCTCACTTTTTTTGACAATTATTAATTTGTTGGAATCTTTGAAGTCTTTTCCCCCAGATGCACTAGAAATTTGACTAAAAAGCGTGGTCGGCTTTTCTAACCGATGAATAGTAATTTTATCATTCTTTTCGATCATCTCAATATTACTGTTCCAGCATTTGTTGACTTTTTCGATAATTGTTTCCATTTTGTTAAAAAAACAAGAGTAAGAAATTTGATCCAATTTGTTGGTTCAATTTGTCAAATGAAAATGGAAATAAAGTTTCCAAGCCACTCTGAAAGCTTATATGATAAATGTATTAAAAATCCGCTCAGTATAAACTGCGGGATATTCGTTATCTTTACAATTGGTTCTAACATATTTTACCGTTGACCATGATTCATATCGTCATTATAATCATGATCATGCTCCTCATCCCATTCTAATTTTTCTCTCGAAATTGGCTTTCAATAATCGCCTCTCTCGGTGGCGGCGGTAGCGGATTTGCGTAATCACATGTCATTTGACCGAGATCCAAATCTCGAATGGTACGAAATCCTAAAAAATTAGCCAGCATTAAGCATAATGCTAGCCGGTTCGGGATTTTCAGGATTTCGACTATGGAACTACAACAATATTTGAAATAAAAGGCTTTCAACTCAAATAATGATCATTTATTATTTTCTCTTGTATTTCAGGAAGGATTACAGTTAAAAATAATTGTATAAACAAATCAGTAGTAACCATAAAACAAGTAAAACAATTAATTATATTCTTGGAATGGACTACAGTACACCATTAAGCACATTCGCAATTTCTTACCAGACCATTTGACCATAATAAATTTATAGAAATGGAAACTCCAGTTCTCTAATTACTATGTTCGGCTGACATGTGATTACGCAAATCTGATATGCTCCATTTTATAGTGGAAATTTTTGTGATTGGCTGCTATACTAAATTACGCTTACCAATAGGAGAAGGAGATAGAAAACATTTTAATAAAACATATATTGTATATAATTCATTATATATAATGTATTTCATCGTATCGCATTCATGTTTTGTAAAATATAAAGATATTTTTTATTAAAAAGATTTTTATTAAAATTATTTTAAATGTAAAATCTCTTCTTTTATCAATCAAAATAAATAAATAAATAATAAAAATGCGTTTTTTAAAAAAATTACTCTGTGTTTGTTAAATTAAAAAGATATTTTTGTTCAGCTGGTTATTTTAATAAAAGTCAAGTTAACGTTAACTGGCCCGACCCGCATTAATAAAGCGAGAAAAAAGTTTTTATAAACGTCAAATAACTATTCTTTTTAATATTTTAATTGTTTTTTTTAACAAAAAAAAAGAAATTCATATCTTTTAATAAAAAAAAGATTATACACCTTTATTAATAAAAGGAAAAAATGCGCCTTTTTATTAATAAAAATAAAAAATCATTTTAAAAAAACCACTTTTTTTTTAATTCCGCAGATGTTGATCAGCATGGATAGCGGGTACCAAAAAATTCTCCAGATTTCAGTTACCTTTTACGGCTAAACCTGATACACTTCCTTTGTCATCACTCAAAGCGCTTCCCACGCGAATATCTAAAAGAGTATTCCTTCACATCTAACTTCAATTTCCATCCCAAGAGGACGATATCAAATGTTTTTTCCGATTACACATTACTAAAGGATAAACTATTTGCCCGAATTATTCCGAATCACCTAAAAAGTAGAAAAACAAAAAAACTTTATTAAACTTTCTTACAAAAATTACGTCATTTTACATCCCTTTTTATCACGCCTATCTTAGGGGATGGACAGAAATGACGTAATTTAAATTTTAGGATTTTTGACCCCCTCCCCCTCTCCCCATGTCATCATTCATTTTAGGAAATGTAAAATTAAAACATAATTCTGGCTAGAATTATATTAACTACAAGTGTCTAAAAATGGAAGACGTGTAACATCATCATGGTCTTAAACCAGGAAATGACGTCATTTCTGGCCTCCCCTTATACCAACGGCGGAAAGTATTTGATCTGATCAACTTACTTAATAGAAGAAAATTTTAATTGAATGATACTAATAGAGAAGAAATGAAGGATCCTTCGAATTAAAAAATAGGGTTTATATTTACAAGTTGGCTAAAATTTAAAACAAGGTTCAAGAATTTTGCCAGAAAAAATGGATTCAATTATAGGTTAAAATTAGCAAATGGGTAAAGTAATGCGTCGTATTACTTATGATGTTTCAAGATCTGTCCATAATCCAATTGTATCTTCTGATTCAACCAAGCGATGAAACTTCACAGCATGATCCGTCCAAAATCTTAAAGCACCAAATCCCGACAGTATGTTATCCCTGAAATTTCATAAACTCAAAAAATTCTCCAACTAGAGGTTGGAACCGGCTAAACTTAACCGGTTAATTAACCGGTTAAAATGGTTAACCGGTTATACGTTTGTTAACCGGTTAATAAATTAACCGGTTAAAATGGTTAAAATGCTGATCATGATTGTCATATTTTGATACAAAATTTTCCGATACACAATATCGGAGAATTTCTTGCAGCTTTTAAATACATCTATTTGACATGATTTTTTACGTTAATGAAAAACATTCTTTTTTTATTTTAAAATTAATAAATATATTATACATTTAACATTAATAAAAAATTCACTTTAAGATTTTATTTTATTTATTTTAAATTTACAATTATGTCTGATTATGACAACTTATCTGAATTTTTAAATTATAGAGATGAAGAAGAAACTCCTTCTGAACAACCAGCTGCACTGTCTACCTCAACTTCTAAAAGGTCTTATTTTCATCTACTGACCAAAGTAACAATTATTATATATTAATATACAGTATTTTATATTTAATAGTAACTTAACTGATTTTATCGTTATTTTATAAAATTTAGAAATGAAATAATATTTATTTTTATTTATAAATTACAGTATTATTTAGTTTTATATATTATGATTAATTAAAAAGGATTTTTTGTAATGTAAAATAAGAATGTATTTGATTAAATAATATGTGGGTCAAATCCGTTCATTAATAATTAACCGGTTAATCATATTACAAATTAACCGGTTAATTAACTGGTTAATCATATTACAAATTAATTAACCTGTTAAGGTTTTTTAGGACATTCCAAACTCTAACGTTAACTCCTATACTCTCACACTAATCCACTAACTAACCAAACTAACTTACAAACCTTAACAAATAGAACAAAAATTCTAAATGAATCCAATAACCTAAGCATATTAGATGAAATTCTAAGCTTGACAAATATTAGCATAATGTCCTACAAGTAACATTAAGTTTCTGTATGCTGTGAAGAGATTCGTGAGCTTTTAGTTGGCGTGGGTTTATGGTTAAGATGGAATAATAATTTACGATTAAGGTTTGTTACAGTAAATTATTAGGATAGCTTGCTAGGAAATTTATTTTTCATTAATATGTCAAAACATTATATTAGAAAATAGTATACGTGGAGTACTGGAGTAGAATTTTAATCAAAGACAACCGTGTAATAGACATAAACCTAGAAGCTTGGATTTTTGGTTACAAGTTGTAGATTTGATGTACTTAATGAAATATAGTGCAAATTAAAAAAAATATTTTGGATTGGTCAATAACCGCAGATCCTTAATGAAAATATCAAATATAAAATTATTTTTAATAAGTAAAAAATTTCTTTATTAATACATATCATATATTTAATAAAATGTATAAAATTCTATTGGAAACTTATTCATATAAATAATACTTATAAAGGGGCTAGTAGAGCTATGAGTCTAATTTGGTATTCATAAAAATAGATTATTCCGGAGGTTTATCAGAATCAGAAGCAGAAACTAAATTATCTTTTTGTTTCTTCATCCGTCTAACGATAAATAGAGTTAATAATGCAAATTTAGCTAACCAAACATAATGTATTATGTTTGACGTAGCAAGTGCTTTATCAGGTGACATTCTGACGGGCGTAAGATTGTAAATAATCATAGCACGAACTAAAACCTCAGAAAGAAGACCATATCCCCAGATAACTGTCATAAAGATGAAACCACGTCGAAAATATTGGTAAGAAATCCAATTCCTGTCCCAACTTTCATCTACCACTTCTTGACTTAAATAACCAAAGGATCCACCTGTTGTCAAATCTTTACAAATATAGAATAGTAATGGTCGCATTTTAAAGGTACCAATTTTTATCGGAATTATGCTAATCATTGCTATTATATTAAAGGGAAGGAGATTCATACTCATAAATTTTTGTAATAGTTGAATCTTTGGATTGTCATAAAATAATGATACTATAGCACTGAAAATAAGACAGATTAATACGAGTACTCCTATAATTTCTACACGCCTTCTACCCACAAGTCCGTATATAGCGATAATAAATGGTGGGACTCCCGATATGAGAAATGCCAATACTTCTTGCATAAAAATTCTGAGAATATAATAAAGAACAATTGGAAGGGCGAATTCAAGAAGTATCATTAATACGACCCTTAAAATAGTTTTTAATTTGGATTGACCAGGTACTTTATCCTGCGAGGTTGCGGAAGAAGTCGTTTGTCCACGCTCAACCGACATTTTTTTATGTTTTTCTTTAAAAGTTTTTAAAGTGTAGAAAAGTAATTATAACACAATTATTTTTTTTTAGATTTTTTTTAGTGTAGAAAGTAATTATAACAAAATATTTTTTAAAACGAAATTACTTTATTTTATTTCTTTTTTTTTTTGAGAAGAAAAATGCCATATTTATAGAATTTTTTTTTATTTTACATATCAAAATATAAGACAATTCAATGATGAAACGATAAGTCAAGTCAAAAAAAGATCTTTACTAAAAACCATTGTTTACATCGTGCAAATCGTACTGCACAAATGTAGTATGATTTGCAGATCCTAATTATGGTATAGATGTACAGGCACAACATTTTGAACCCGGGCCTTCTCGGGCCGATCAATTTATTTTCAAAAATTTTTCGGGCCGAGGTAAATTATTTTCGGGCCGGGTAATGTAAGCCCAGATTTTTCTTTAATTCTGGCCAAACTATTTATTTAATTCTGGCCGAAATTTAAATTATTATCCAAACACCATCATTTTTCTAAAATTGTTGTTATATATTTTCAAATATTTAATAATTTTATCTTATTAAATGTTAATATTTTTTAAATACTGAATGAATAAATTTAGTGTGAAGTTATGTAAAATCACAAAATTAATGTGATCTATGTCACTAATTTTTTTTTAATATTTTTATTAGAAAAAGGAAAATTAAAATTGAACTTTAAAGCACTAAAATAATAAAATAATGTAACTTTAAACAGTAAAAATGTAAAAAGACAATAGTAAAAAATCCTGGGTTTCAAAAATGACAAAATGCAGACCTCTAGTCATTACTAAAAAAATATTGTTTTTACCCATAATAACTTTCTTCATACGGTAATAAAATGTTGCTAAATCTGTGATTGTTAAGGATTGGGTACTTTAAAAAAAAAGTATGTGTAAGTTTAACTAAACCAACTATGGTTTCATACTTAATTAATTATATAAAAATAACTTTCTTTAAAAATAAATTTATGCGTTAATTTTCTTTTTTAGGGAAATGACTATCATTATCTTGTTTCTGTAATATGCACAATTTATAAAGATGTGGCAGATGTGGCTATAAAGATTTATTATACTTGTTTTGGAAAGATTTACAACGCGATCAAAAAAACCAAGAAAGAAATCAAGAAAGCCAAGCGATTTCTAATTTATTTTTGAAACATGAAAAGGGTTGAAAGCTTATGATATTACTTGTCGATTCGTTCTGTGAACGTGAAAATAATTATATGCAATGCACGTAATAAAGGTAATTTCCTTGTTAGAATCATTTAGGATTTTTTTTTAACCATTTTCGAATAATTCATTAAAATAAATAGCTGTGGCTATCTGCATGATATAATGGTCAATGGTTTTAAATTTCATATTCAATGTTACAATTAGGTACAATTAGGAGAAAACTTTTTTGGAAGACTCCTGCATGTATATTTCTTACTCCCTATATCCAAGAACACAAAGCGCTTTATGGTATAATTAACTATTAAAAAGGGAACTTTAAAAAAGTTTGAGTAATGTTTTACAATTTCTGTGAGTAAATAAAATATTAATTTAAACTATTTATAATTTAAACTATTTATAACGATAATTAGATAACATAAATCCTCCAGCGTGTTACAGTACGATTTCCCAAATCCTTCTTTTTAGAATATACCTTTTCCTGAAGTCAATTTTCCGAATGTCCATTTCCCGAACTCCAGTTTTCTGAACACCTATTTCCCGAATCCTAATTTATGGGAATCACATGAACCGTCCAATTCCCAAATTCTTTCTCCCGAATTATTTTATCCTAAATCCCAATATCTCGAATTTCATTATTATGAATCCTGTTATTCCAAATGGACATTCTATTGAATTTAATGTAAACAATTTTTGCTAAATAATCACTTTTGTACTAAATAATAACATTTTGCATAATTTTGTATCATAAACATAATTTATTAATTTTATAAACGCCTAAACTTTATTTTCCTTAGTACTTATTGATTTTATATTTTCATTGGTCATACACGCGACGTGACAGTGTACTTGAAGCTTCGGACAATTAAATCACAAAATTTTAATTGTTATTTACACGTGTGCGGAAAAATAGAAAATCTCGGGCAATTATATAAATACTATTTATCCGTTATCCGGCACATTTTCCGAATACACCAACCTATTGTTGTGTAACACTTATCTACGTTGACATAGTGCCCTGGTGACACAACTATAACAAGGTGGGAACCTGATTTAGACAACAATATCACCTGATTGTTCAGAATTGAATTTTTAAATTCGTTTACATAAAGAATAGTAAATGGACTTGCTCCCCTGTAACATTATATCACCTACTTTCTCTCCTCTTACTTCCTTCCAGCCATTCCTCTGGCTCTTACTTTCTAGTAGTAGTCCTACTATCAATTTCGCTTACCAGCAGGTATCTCATTGACATTCGACATAATAAATCAATCTAAAAAAAGAAAAAAAAAGATAAAATATTAATACCATTTTGTTAAAAGTATTTTAAAGAAAAATAAAAAAGAACTCACTGAAATTCAAAGAAATAAAGAACATATAATATATTACCGCACTTACCAAAATTTCACATCTAAGGAAACTTAAAGAACCACTTAAAAGAATGTAAAATGTTAATAATATTTAAAGAGGAATAAAAATTTTTGAAATTTTGAAACTAAAAAAGTTAAATTTTTAAAAAAGAACAGTTTGATCAAAAAAATAAATAATTAATTAAAAAAGCTTTTATAGTTTGATCAAAATTTTTTTTAAAAAAAATTATTGATAGTTTGACTGAGAAAAAATTAAAAAAACAATTTGAAAGCTCAAAACTTTTCAAAAAAAAAAGAAGTTTCAATAGTTTGATCAAAACCTTTAAAAGAAAATTAAAAAATGATTAAAAGAAAGTTTCAACAGTTTGATCAAACTTTTAAAAGAGTTTTAGCTTGAAATTATGACACACGTGATTGTTTTTTTTTATATACGGTATATATAATTACATATATTATTTCTAACTTTCCCATTACACAAGCTACTAAAAAAAGTTAGTTATCACATGTACTGATACATAATTTAGAATAGACTACAGACACGTTTTCCTAGTGTTTTGATCCGGATAAAATCTTAAATATTTTAAATGAGATTATTGCCGAAAAAAGATTGTAAATCTCAGCTCTGAATAGACTATAATTTCGACCAGAATATTTAATATATTATGAATCAAAAAATTGGTAATTCTGATAGTTCCATCCTGAATTAACCGAAACGGATACCGGATAAAAACCGGATAAAACCGCTTCGGATCCAAACACTACATATTCCATTACAAGCATCATTTGATCACTTGACTCTAAATCAAAAAGTGTTAATTCTATTAATTAAAAATATTATTTTGCACATGTATCTATACCTTTATCTAAAGTTGTAATTCCATAAAATTTGATCACGTTGTCATGAAAGTCAACATCACGATGAAGGACAAGCTTAGTAATTTAAAAAAAGTAAATAAAATTTATACACGAAAAGATATTAAGAAGAGAAAATATTCATCGTATCTTTATAATCACCTCACGAGAAAGTTCTTCGAGAGTAGTATTATCAAGATTAATAATAGATTTTAGTGCTAAATATTGTTCCGAATTTTTATACATTGCACGATAAACTTTTGCGAAGCCACCCGTTCCAATCACTTGAATATTGCTAAAATGGCTATAGTCATAACTTTTAATATGTTTTTTAGATATTGCTTCTTCAACCCAACTGAATGAGTTTTTTGTTTCAATATTAGAAGACATGTTAAGTCAAGGAAAAAAAAAAGTTACTGCGGTAAAGCGTCGAACAAAGGAAAAAGAATTTTTTTTTTTTTTTTTTTTTTTTTTTAAAAAAAAAAAAATTATTTTTTAAATTTTTTTTTTTTTTTTTTTTTTTTTTTTCTTTTT
>QZLH01000080.1:7861-18416 GCA_003833135.1 Oehlia diaphana | reverse complement strand
ATTTTTTTTTTTTTCTTTTTTTTTTTTTTTTTTTTTTTTTTTTTTTTTTTAAAGTAAATTTCTAATAATTAAAAGGAATTCATTATTAGATTATGAACAAACATTTTCTTTTTTATTTAACCTTCAATATTTTCTTCTTTTTTTTTTCTTTTTTTTTTAAGGAAATCTCAAATAATTAAAAAGGGAATTCATTATTAGATTATGAACAAACATTTTTTTTTATTATTAACCTTCAATATTTTCTTTTTCTTCTTTTCTTTTCTTTTTTTTTTAAGAAAATTAAATAATTAAAAAGGGAATTCATTATTAGATTATGTACAAACATTTTTTTTTTATCTAACCTTTTTTTTTTTTTTAAGAATTCTTAAATTAATTTACACAAAAAACTACAATATATAAAAAACAAAAGATCTTTTTACACTTAGAAATTTTCCTTATAAATTCAAATATTAATTGTACTAAAACAAATAAACAAACGTTCTAGGCCGATGAGTAATCGAGTAATCGTCACAGAATTCCTCGATACTAACCAAATAAAACCTGTAAAATGTTCGATGTTTGTTACATAAATTTCTTCAAACATATGATTCAGGAGTTTGTTTTTCCTGATAGAAGACACGGACTACGTTGAGACAACAATCATTTAATACAAAAAATTGATATGAGTGTTTAGAATAAAATAAAAAAAAAAAAAAATTTAGAAACAATTCTTGGGGTATCTTTAATTTTAATAATAGTGCTATCACAAATTATTTAATTATTCGTCTCGTAAAATATTATTTTAAAGAATCATTCATATACAAATACATACAGTATTTATAGCCTCAAATGAAATAATATTTGTATAGTTTTTATTGGTAATTAACTATTCTATTCATGCAGCTAAAAGCCCTTGCCTGTATCACAGATGACGAAAAATTCTTTACGCATAATTGACACCTGATATTGAAAATCCTGCAAAAATACGTAATTAAAATTAAAATTTCATTAAGTTCACATTTGGCTTTTATTATTTATAAAACCAAAATACTAGTATGAAAAAAATAAAATTTGTCTCATTTTTTCAATAATATTTTTCAAATAGTTAAAATAGTTAAAATATTTACTTTTCAAACCTTAGAAAATTTCCTTCAATCGGATGCTAAATATTACAATAGTATTGATTGTCACCACCGTTTTTTTTAGTATTGCACAATCTGATGATCTAACAAACGCCTACCTATACATATTTCTGGTCCTACCACAGTGCTTTATGCATATGCGGTGATATGCCATTATTATTATTTCAATCATAATATGGTATAATCTTTTGTAATTAATATTTGTTTTATTATAACTTAATCAAATATCAACAAATTTTTTACAAAGGTGTAAATATTGTCAAGATGTAAATATTTTATTAAAGGTTTTACCGACATTCACACCCACGTCCCACGGTCTATAATTAGAATAGCTAAATATTGGTTTTTTTTTATTTCATTGCTGGTGGGTTGTTATTTTTTGTGTTACATTAAACTGTATTTTATTTTTTTCATTGTTGCCATCTTAAAAAATTTCTAATATAAACACAACTTTCAATAACACGAAAATTCTATTAATAATATGCAGCAGTGGTTATAAGTCATCCTATTCAAGTTATCAAACACCTCAAAATTCTTTGCCCACCAATAACCTTCCTAAGAAAATGATGCCTGACGCCTGTATACTCAATTTTTAAACAGATAATAGTGTTTATACGTATCATAATGTTTGTATCATATTATTTTATTATTCAATAACTCAATTAAGTAATCTCAAGTTCAATCAATCAAAATAGTGTTTTTGGTATGTTACGAGGGTAATGCAATTGCCGAAATTTTACCGATTGATGACTTAAAAATCCGTTTGTCACGTGACTGCGGATCAATGTTTCGAATGTTAAATAATACCTAAGCCCGTGTTGGTCACGTTGCCACCTTAGATATTAGCAAAATAATACTTTATTAATAATAAAACGTTAATACATTTATATGCTTGGTTTAATAATATATGTTAGTAAAATAAATAATTTTAATTATTTTCTTCAAAAGACGATCCCTCTTCCTGGAGGTCAATATCACTCCCTATTGATAATTTTCCAAATTATAATTATTAACTGCGCCACATATTAAATATTCCTAAAAAGGTTATTGTATTTTGTTCTTCAAGTCTTTTTCATTATCCAAATTTAGTATTCTGTAAATATCTTTTCACTTAATTAGGAATTCTCACAAATTATTTTCCTAAATACGGACTTCCCCAAATTATCTCAATTTTATTTCCTTAATTGATAAATCAAATATTATATCATTGATATTATAATCTACTAATTACCGACATCATATCACCTGATATTGAAAATCCTTTAGTTTTACGTCATTTCGGACGCTAAATTTATCACATGATTACTATCAAAAATAAAATTAAACTAAGTCTAACTATAATACTGCGCCCCACAATTAATAAATTTACTATGTATACTACGGCATTACAACATATCGAATATAGTTAGTATAATCGTATATGAACATTAACCAATTAGGGCTAAAAAAGTATAAATAGGCAAGGCATTTGTAGAAAAGAATCGAACGAGAGATCCATTAAGAATCCATTGAATGATGTTTATATTAAAAGTCATCATATCATACACTTTAATTTTGTTTGTTAGTATTGCTAATCTGCTATCCCTTATTTGTATCTGAGTGTATGCAGTATTTACATCTGATTGGATTGATTTTAGCAACGTTGATCCATTTTAAATTAGCCCTTCTGCATAAAACAATTAATATAATTTTATATATACAGCTTAATTTTAAGCTTACGTAACTTTTTGAAAAAAATTAAGACGCGGCATCTCTGCTGCAGGGACCATCTTGTTAAAAAAAACAATGACGAAATATATTGCCAATTTTGAAGGGAACGTCGGGAACGAAGTCCACAAAAATGTTGATCATAAGGAAATAGGCACGTCATTGATCATTTTGTGAAACATTAAAATCAGAAGATTTCCAGCTAATCTTTTAATCTTTCGTGACACAAACTAATAGATAAAATATTAATGTTCGGAATATGAAATGAAAAAAAAAAAATAAATAATTTAATAAATAAATAAAAAAGAATTATTAAAATTAGAAAACGAACCTTTATATTGTAACATCAGAAACTCTACCAGGTTAGGTCAATCATCATAATTTCTGGAAGTTTACAAGTGAATCGTCACATCATATCGGTTATTCAACTTTTTAGTATTGAGAGAGCTTATTTTGTTTATCGCCATTTTCGAAATAGTGTAACCTCGACTTATATAGCTGAATCTAATATTAGACTATATCACGTGTCAAGTTTATAATTAGAGTGCAAATGTGTGATTTTATCTAATTTTAACTTTAACAAAATCAATATTTCTCTGAAAATAATTTCTATAACTGATATTAATCCGATCACCACACAGATGACTTTATTCGTGTCACCAAAAACGTAATCGATATGTGGGAATTTTATAAATGAGACGCGATCGATTGAGAAACTTTTAAAAATAAAATCATCTTAAAAATTAAAAAATTTATTCAGTTAAATTCTGTTTAAATTCAAATAAACAAGTTAAACTTTAAAACTTGCTTACATAAATATAGAAAAACAATAAATAAATCTATATCATGGAAGATGTTCCAGTAATTTTCCTCAATTCATCTAATTTATTATTAGCTTTTTGAATTAATTTGATTAGTTCAGCTTGACGGCGAGAAATTTGTTCGTATAATTCACGAACTTCTTTATTTCTCTTTTCAATCATATCTCTATTTATTACTATCAATCGGTCATAATTTTGAACTTGTTCGTTGTAAACCTTGTCAATCGTTTCGATGGTAAAAGGCAATTGAGGAACATCAATTTGATTTGTAGTCGTCGTATTACTAAAAATAAAAAATAAAATTTTAACATTGCATTGATAATCAATCGCATTTTAAAAAGAATTAGAAATTTCAAAGTTATCATACTTATTTTTCATTGTGACGTCACCATCACCGTCACTCATATGATTTGAGGTTTCTTTTTTTCTTTTTTTTCTTTCACCTTCTTTGGTTTCTTTTGTTTCTTTGGTTTTATCATACATTTCTTTTACTAAATCGTAAATTTTACTATTTTCCCACATGATGGTGTAAGAAGTTGACTTATTACCTTTTTCAACATAGTCTTCCATAGCTTTAATCATATTGTATATTTTATTATAAAGTGCTTTACCATCACGATTGATATTAGTCTCCTTAATCGCCTTATTACTAGCATCAAGATGATTTATACTCCATAAATCAAAATTTTCATTTAGAAATGTTAGGACGCCAATAAGTTCTAAGGGTTTCCAATGTGTTTGAGTATTTGATTGATCTCGATGTAATTCTTTTCTTTTTTTTGATGATGACATTTTTTTATTTTTTTTAAGAAAAAGGGTTAGGGTTATAAGAAATAAATAATATCAAATTTAAATAATTAAAATTTTAAAATTTTAAATTTTATTTTTTAAAAAAAAACCAATTTGATATTTTTTTTCGTAAAGCACAAATTAAATTTTTTTTATACAAATATATGGGTGAAAAAAAAAGGGTCGTGATACTTGAAATTTTATAATCAAAAATGGAAAAAATGAAATCTGATATGCTTACTTTTTATAGTTAAATCTAGTTTCTTTAAAAGGATGCAAAATGAATTTTTTATTATGATTTAATTTTATTAATAGCTAATTACATATCACATGAAGTGATGGTAGATCATGTTCGTTATTGTCACAATAAAGGGTCTCTGACGAGATATATATTTTTTTTTTTTTTTTTTTTTTTTTTTTTGGGTATAATTTTTTTTTTTAAATTTTTTTTTTTTTTTTTTTTTTTTTTGTTGGGGCAATAATCCGGTTTTAAAAATTTTCTTTGTTTTATTAACAAAAAAAGAATTTTGTATTGGAAAAAAAAAAAATCATCTCACTAGCCAAATTCATTTATTATTTACTATTATTATTATTATTATTATACTATTTATACATATACCGGGCGCAAGGAAGAATTTTTACAATTAATGATATTTTAAATAATACGTGTTATCGACAATATATTAGACTATTCTTTTATAAAATAAAAAATATATATATATTTATATTTATATACAATTTTTTTTTTTAATTGTTAAATTTTCTATTGTGAACATAATGAAAAAAAGGGGTAAAGGATTGTTATTCTAATGTCTAAAAAAGTAAAGTTGTATATGACCGGATTATCGGAGTTAAGATGAAAAAAAATTAAATTATAATATGTTTATCGGTTATATCAAGCTTTACCTTTATAAAATTTTGTACCAACATATGATGTTTCTAAATCATTTAATTAAAAAAGGCATCTCCGAATGTAATAAATTTATTATTAATGATGGATACGTAATCGCAGGCGTGTCATCCGTGTTATCCTATAATATTTTACGTTCGTGTACACTATAAAAATTATATATAATCAGCTATTAAAATACGCCAAATGAAATCTCATAATGAAAACTATAACGAATTTGGATTCAGAAGCCGATTGGTGTTTTTTGGAGAAAGATCAAATATTTTAGATAGTGACCCGGTTTTGTTCTTTTTTTGGTTTCCTTTTTTTTTCTTCTTTGATGGAAATTCTTCTTTCAAAGAAAAAAAAAAGGATATAAAGACAAAGTAATCCGGTAATTCCGATTTAAAATTCACTTCTTTATTTTATCGACAATTAAAGAAGGTTGAATGAAAAACTAGAATGCAAACAAGAATATGATTTACATAAGAAGGAATTATTAAAGTTATGTAATCGGACCTTTCGGATTTTGGAAAATAAAAAAAAAAATACAGCTTACTTACCTCTTAAGGGTAAATTTTATCTATTTAAAGAATTTAAAGAAAGATTTCCCGAGATATATTTTTGTCGTTTAAAAATTATCGTTTGAGTCATTTGGTGCTTCTAAATCATGAAATTAGCTGCTCCGAAATAATAAAAATATATATAATCATATACTGATAGAGTCATTAGTTTAATATGTCACATTTTATAAACGTTTTAACTCATTTATCGCTTTTTTAGAGTTGTGTTACCATGCAATAACATTATCTAATCATCCCAGTAATCACGATGTACACAGAATTCCGAAACTGTTACGGCAAATTTCATGAAGAATCGAAAATCGTTTTCCGAAATTTTCCTTTTCTTTTTTGTTTTTCTTTTTTTCGTTAGGGTTTTTTAAGATAAGCGATTTGATTTTAACAAAAAAAAGAAAAAAAGAAAAAAAAGATTTTCATGATAACACCTTGCTAAAATTTTCAGGAAATAATCATGCAGATAACACTTTGTACTCTAGATCTGCAATTCCCACGCCTAATAGTCGGCAATGTTATTAACACTGTATATAAAATGTTATCCGTTACTTTATAGCAGTGACTGGATATAAATCAATTTACCATATTTAAAAAATTGAATTAAAATTGACCGGAATTGGCCTAAATTTGCCAGAATTAAAACTTTTTCGCATATTATAGTAATTATACCCCGGTATATTAATAAGTGGTACGGATCTTTTAGTCAGTGCTATACGGTATTCCGCTAGCGTTCACTTCAAATATTTCTAAAAAATACAATTATTTGTGTATTTAATAGAGGCATGACTAGAAATTTTTTTAGTATTAACGTGAAGTGAAATTTTTTTTATTATTATTTTCATATATTAAATTTATTTAGTTTAATGTAACTTTAAATTAAAAAAAATATATTTTACATATAAAACATACTGTACATATAAAATATACGAATATCAAAAATTTAAAATCAAAAGATTTATCTAAGTAAATACTCTCAACATTTGTAATTTATTATTGGCTTTCTCAATTAATTCGATGAGTTCTGTTCGACGGTTGGAGATTTGTTCGTATAAATCACGGACTTCTCTATTTCTAGCTTCGATCAAGTTTTTAGATTTTACCGTCGAACGATCAATTCTTTTAATTTGTTCGTTGTAAATCTCATCAATTGTCTCAATCGAAAAAGGCATCCGAGGAACGTTAATTCGATTTTGGGATGTCCTAGTTATCGTTGGTTGATTATTACTAAAAATGAAAAAATAAGTAAAATAATGAAATGATAATGTTATTAATGTTTAATAATCTTAAAAATTAAAAAAAAAGAAATTCATCATACTTTGTAGCCATTTCAATGTAACCGTAATTATTACGATCTTGATTTTCTCTTCCATTTCTTTCTCTAGTTTTGTAACAAATTTCTTTTACCAACCCACGAATAGTTTTGTTTTCTCGAATAATGTAGCAAGTCTTTGGTTTTCTACGAGTTCTTAGAAAATGCTCCATAGCTTTGATCATAGAATGAACTTTATTATAAACTGATTTTCCATCTCGGTTAATATTAACAGCTTTTACGGCCTCCACACATGCATCTTGGTGGTTTTTATACCATAAGTTAAAGTTTTTATTGAGAAATGTAAGAATTTCAATTAGTTCTGATGTTTCCCAGCGTTTTATTCTGTCAGCTTGAGGCATCTTTTTTTTTATTTATTTGAAAAAATTGATATATACAGTATGATTAAAAAATATATTATTTTAGGTGGGTAAAAAAAAATGTGTTTTCTTGTCAAAAAAAAAAAAAAAAAGATCCGAAATAGGGATATTTATCTAATTTGTGTCCTTACGGATTTAGAATAGTTAAAAAATGTAACATGCGATGTAGGTGCCACTATATTGTCAAAATTGGAATGTATGGGTTTTCTAAATTATTGGGCGATCATTGAGACAGTAAACAAGTGCAGGCGTTTGCGTGGTGTCACGTGATAGCACAGTATAATTTATCGAATAGAGTGTAGATTTTCGTTTATTGTCCGGAGGACTATATATATGTCTACGCATTTATAAAAAATTATAGATCACGTGAGCTCTCTCTCTTCTATCCTCACGTGACGTCATCCAATGAAATCGCAAATCTCATCTTTTTTTTCGCTCCGGACTTACAGCGGTTTTCGTTTCCGAGTTAATAAAAAGGATAACTTATACGAATCGAAAAAGTAGTATATAAAGAAGGGAAGAACGCGCGGAAAGAGAATCGAAGTTTTGTCTTAGTTTTCCGTAACACAAGACATATCGTATGTATTACAAATTCGATCTTTCGTAATTTTTTGTCTTAGTTTTCGTGACACAAGAATACGCTGATCGTTTTATGTATTACAAAATCGATCTTTCTCAAAAAAAAAAAAAAAAAAAAAAAAAAAAAAAAAAAACTTAAAAAAAAAAAAAAAAAAAAAAAAAAAAAAAAACTCATAAAATCTACATTATTTAAAAATGAATATAAAGATAATAAAGAAATAAATAATACTATAATTTTTAGAATAATATATCATAAATTTTAATATAAGAAATATTATATAGTTATTGGTACTCTTAATATTAACGTTCCGCTAATATACTGTATGTCGTCGTTGATCTTTGTGTGCATTAAATCTGTGATATTGTTACGCAGATCATTTAATGATGGTGTGTGCGAAATTCGGCGCACCTCGGAATTTAAAATATTTTTTATCTCCTCTTTTACTAAGAAAGGAAATAAAGAATTAGAAAATGAACCCTTATCAGTTATGCTGTAACATTGGTATGCCTATCAGATACTCCATCAGGTTAGGCAATAGTCTGGAGCGAAGGACTATATACTATTCGTGTCGGTTTCACAAATGTCCCGTGCTCAATGTAAGTCGATGGCCATCCATTCGTATTGGTTCTTTCGGCTACACAAAAAAAATTGTTTATTTGATGATTACGATATACCGTTTATTTTCAGAAAACTATATTCAATTTTCTATTTATTCGAAAAATAAACAAACTGTAACGAAAATAAATGTAATGTAATATAATTTTGTTTAACATCCTTTATTATTATTATTTTTTTTTTTTTGATATATATTCTTTTTATTCGTATTACCCGTGTTTAATTAAGTTTAATTAAGGTTAATAATTTCGCTTTTCGTTCCGGACTCCCAACGGTTACCGTTCCCTAGTTAATATAAATTATTATATAATTTACGCCACCGATTTAAAATCTATCGGTCCGATTTAATACCAATAACTCGAGCAAATAATCTAGGCCAAAAGTTTTATTTTGGCCAAATTATGCTAATATCACGTGATTTATAATGATGCCCAGTCATGGTCCTTACTAACTTTACTGATCATGCCCATATTTAAAAATTACTTATTTTACATATTTAGTAATAATCGCGAATATCGGCAACCAAGTTTCCGATATTCTCGATTTATTCCTATATTTGGGGGCGGGTAGAATCACGTGATTTAAAATTATTATGATTTGATTACAGTAAAAAAAAAACATTTTTACAACACAAAAAAAAAAAAAGAATATTTTTATTAAAGTCTAAATTTTAAAGATTAAAAGAACGAAGAATTTTAAATTAATTTTTAATTAAATAAATTTGTGAAATATCTATAGTGACACAAACTTATTTTGTTAAATTTGTATGGACTAATCCATAATGAAAATTAAAATTTCAAAGATACTATGCTTCAGCCTATAATATAAGACCACTAAAACTTTCTGAACTCTTCACACATCTTATTAGTTTCAATAACCTGTTTATTAGTTTCATTAATCTTTTTTATAAGTTCAGTCCGATATCGAGCAATTTGATTGAACCGTTCATTATATTCAGCTTCAGCATTTTCTATCGATTTTGCCGCCGAATTGACAACTTTTTGAATTTTTTCATCACAAAGATGGAAAATCTCCTCGATCAAACAGGGCCTGTCCATTAGTGCTTCAATTGTTATTTGGTCAGAACTAAATTGAAAATATATATATATATATATATATATAAATTAATAATTATAAATCTCATAGTATTTTCGTTGTTTAAAAAGAAACAATACACAAATTCACCATACTTTAAAATTTGACCGTCGTTCTTATGGCCTCTTGTAACTCTTTGATTGTCTTCTTTCAATCTTTTATTAGTCCTCATATAAATTTGTTTCATCAAATCGTAGATTTCTCTATTTTCCCAGATAATGGTGCATGTTGTTGACTTAGTACCTACCTTAAGATAATCTTCCGTAACCTTAAACAGGGTATGAACCATATTATAAATTGATCTAGCGTCCCAAATAACGCCGGTATCTTCTTTTACTTTGACACAAAAGTTATAACTATCATTATACCATTCATCAAAATTATCATTGATGTAATATAAAATGCGAGCGAGATCTTTGGGTTTCCAACGTATTTCTTGTGGTGTCTTATTCATATTATTTATTAATGATAGCATTTTTTTTTTTTTTTTTAAAAAAAAAAAAAAAAAAATAAAAAAAAAATTTTTTTTTTTTTTTTTTTTTTTTTTTTTTTTTTTTTTTTTTTTAAAAAAATTAAATAATTAAAAAGGGAATTTATTTTTTGATTATTTACAAACATTTTTTTTTTTTTTAACCTTTTTTTTTTTTTTAAGAATTCTTAAATTAATTTACACA
>QZLH01000079.1:127440-140715 GCA_003833135.1 Oehlia diaphana | reverse complement strand
GGGTAAGTTATTAATTTAATTCTATTATTACTTATTTATATAATATTTACATATAATTTAAACCAACTAAATTCTTTATTTAAAAATTATTTAATAATATAGGGAGCAAGTTATTTATTTTACTTATTTATATAATATTTACCAACATATAATTTAAACTAATTAAATTTTTATTTAAAAAATTATTTAATAATATAGTTTGTAAGTTATTTATTTATTCTATTATTACTTATTTATATAATATTTACATATAATTTAGACTAACTAAATTCTTTATTTAAAAAATTATTAATAATATAGGTGGTAAATTATTTATTTAATCTTATTTATTTAATATTTACATACAATTTAAACTAATTAAATTATTTATTTAAAAAATTATTTAATAATATAGAGAGTAAGTTTTTATTTAATTCTATTATTACTTATTTATATAATATTTACATATAATTTAAACTAATTAAATTCTTTATTTAAAAAATTATTTAATAATATAGGGGGTAACTTATTTATTTAATCTTGTTTATTTAATATTTACATACAATTTAAACTGATTAAATTATTTATTTAAAAAATTATTTAATAATATAGAGAGTAAGTTATTTATTTAATTCTATTATTACTTATTTATATAATATTTACATATAATTTAAACTAACTAAATTCTTTAATTAAAAAATTATTAATAATATAGGGGGTAAGTTATTTATTTAATCTTATTTATTTAATATTTACATACAATTTAAACTAACTAAATTCTTTATTTAAAAAATTATTAATAATATAGGGGGTAAGTTATTTATTTAATTCTATTATTGCTTATTTATTTGATATTTTCACATAATTTAAACTAATAAAAATTCTTTATTTATTTAGAACGTAAGTTATAAGTTATTTATTTAATTCCATTATTACTCATTTATTTGATATTTGCACATAATTTAAATTAAATTCTTTATTTAAAAAATTATTTAATAATATAGGGAGTAAGTTATTTATTTAATTCTATTATTACTTATTTATATATAATTTAAACTAACTAAATTTTTTATTTAAAAATTATTTAATAATATAGGGAGTAAGTTATTTATTTAATTCCATTATTACTTATTTATATAATATTTACATATAATTTAAATTCTTTATTTAAAATATTATTTAATAATGTAGGGTGTAAGTTTATTTATTTAATTTTATTATTACCAGTTACTTACTTATATAATATTACATATAATTTTAACTAACTATATTCTTTATTTAAATTATTTTTTAATAATAAAGGGAGTAAGTTATTTAAATAATTCAATTATTACTTATTTATATAATATTACAAACTAACTAAGTTTTTTATTTAAAAATAATATTTTGTAATTTATTTTAGTTAGTAAGTCATAAGTTATTAATTTAATTCTATTATTGCCTATAGTATTTAAACTACTAAATTCTTTATTTAAAAAAATTATTTTGTGATTGTAATTTATTTTAGATGGTAAGTTATAAGTTGTTTATTTAATTCTATTATTACTTATTTATTTATATATTTACATATAATTTAAACTAACTTTTAAAAAATTATTTAATAATATAGGGGGCAAGTTATTATTTATTTAATTCTACTATTATTTATACATATAATATTTACATATAATTTAAGCAAATTAAATTCTTTATTTTAAAAATTATTTTGTAATTTGTAATTTATTTTAGATGGTAAGTCATAAGTTATTTATTTAATTTTGTTATTATTTATTTATATAATACTTACATATAATTTAAACTAACTAAATTCCTTATTTAAAAATTGTTTAATTATATAGCTTGTAAGTTATTTGTTTTTCTATTATTATATATTTTATGTAATGTTTGTTAATTGAATTTTTTCATTCAAATTCTGTTACTTTAGTTGGTAAGTTGTAAATTATAGGTTATTATTATATATGTTTATCCAAAAACTAAAATCTATATCATATTAAATTCCTATTTGAATTTTAGAGTAAGTGCTAATTATAAATTATTTTTAGTGCAAATTTTAATATAAACTATAATATAATTCTATTATTTAAATTTATAGATTTGGAAAAAGTGGAAATACAATTATAGATGATTTTATTCTTAAAAATGGATTTAAATGGATTCCTTATAATAAATTTACAAATGTTCAATATCTTAATGAAGGAGGATTTGGTACTATATACAAAGCTATTTGGCTGAAGAATAATGGTGATGAAGAAAATAATAGTGATGAAGAAGTAATTCTTAAATGTCACAAGAATTTAAGTGCAAATTTAAATGAATTTTTAAAAGAAGTATGATAGTATATATTTTTATTTTAGTTTTAATTTAAATTATAATTTGTTAATATTAATAAATTATTATTATGTTTTATAGTGGATATATCATAAAAAGTGTTTAGGTTCAGATTGTATTGTTAATTTTTATGGATTTACAAAAGATCCAAATACTTCAAAATATATGGTAGTAATGGATTATGCAAATAAAGGTAATTTAAGAGAAAATTTAGCAGGAATAACCAAATATTATTGGAATCAAAAATTATATATGTTGTATGAAATTATTTCTGGACTTAGTAAGATACATGAAAAAAACCTTATTCATTGTGATTTTCATGATGGTAATATTTTAAATCATAGTTATGATAAAATTTATATTAGTGATTTAGGATTATGCCAATCTAAAACATCATTTTTGAAAGGGGATGATATTTTTGGTGTTATGCCATTTATGGCTCCTGAAGTTTTAAGATACAAATCTTATACCTCAGCTAGTGATATATATAGTTTTTCTATGATTATGTGGGAATTTACATCTGGGTTACCACCATTTAATAATAGAGCACATGATTTTCGACTTAGTTATAGTATTTGTAAAGGTGAACGTCCTGAAATTATTGAAAATACTCCACAATGCTATGTAGATTTAATGAAAAAATGTTGGAATGAAGATCCATTGAAAAGGCCATCTACTTCAGAAGTGAAAGATATTATTAAGAATTGGATTATTCGTCCTTATTATAAAATTAATGAAGAATTAAAAAACAACATTATGGAATTTATAAATACACCAATTGTGCATAGCGATCTAGCTACTAAATCACATCCTAAAGCATATCATACAAGTCGCTTATTTGATTTCACTAGTAAAGAATTGAATGAAATTCTTGAAAGTGAAGATTCACAAGCTAGTGTAAAAGTAAATGAAATTCCAGTAAGTGAAGATTTGAATGATTATATGATTAAAGATTTGAAGTCATTAGGTATGCAATATAATACATATAAAATTTAATCCAGCAAATTATTTATATAAAATTAATTTATTTATTTAATTATTAAGATATTAAAGCAGATGAAAATACAAGTGAAAATTTGAATGAAATTCTTGAAAGTGAAGATTCACAAGCTAGTGTAAAAGTAAATGAAATGCCAGTAAGTGAAGATTTGAATGATTATATGATTAAAGATTGAAGTCATTAGGTATGCAATATAATACATATAAATACATATAAAATTTAATTTAGCAAATTATTTATATAAAATTAATTTTATTTTATTATATTAAAACAGATGAAAATTAACCAATTATATGTGTTTTAAATGATTTATAGTCTTTTTTTAAGTGATATTTGATATCATGCATTCAACAAAAATTGTTCTTTATTTTTATTCTTTTAGATTTATTTAAACACTAAGACTAGAGTAGTAAAATTATTTTAAATATTCTTAGTTTGTAATTTAAATAATTCCTTTATTTATATTTTATTCAAGTATTAACTACATGTATTCTCTTAGAATTATTTAAACACTAGGGCTAGAGTAGTAAATATTTTACAAATTTCTTAGTTTGTAATTTAAATAATTCCTTTATTTATATTTTATTCAAATATTAATACATGTATTCTCAGAATTATTTAAACACTAGGGTTAGAGTTGTAAATATTTTACAAATTTCTTAGTTTGTAATTTAAATAAATCTTTTTTTTTATAACTTTTTTAAATTAATATCAAATGCATGTAAATTATCAAATAATAATAAAAGTATATAAAACCATTTCCAATGCATAAAATTAAATTAAATAATGTAAAACTTTTTGTACTCATTTCAATAGCTAATTGTTTTTAATTTTATTTAAATACATTGGTCAACATGAAGGAACAACACCAAAAAAATTTGCTGGATTATATGACATATCAGTTATTGTTCTTGATAAACCCAAACTTGATAATATTATGATGTACAAGTACATTTGCGCATGTTAAAATGAATAAATATATATTAGTTTATTGCTTAATATAATCACATTGCAAATTTAGCAGAAAATAATAAAATTCTTTATCTATGTCATTATTATTGAAAGGGATAAGCATAATCCTGATCAGCTACTTCCCGACTCAGGAGCATCAGCTACTTCCTGGTTCGACTCCATTTGCTTTTGCTTTTGTTTGAATCATTGAGATTATGGATCAGCGAAGGATTTTAACCTTCTAACTTTTCATTTCATTAAAATGAGGTGAATTCAGAACATGATGATGTAACTATGTCATTTTTGGAAAGAGGTGATATCAAAAAGAAATCAAGTAAGTTTTAAGTAAAATCTCAGCAATGTCTTTGGTTATATCAGTACATCCTTTTAGAAAGTGTCTTCATTCTTCTTTATAGCTTATGCTCAAAAATGTTCTTGATACTGAGAGTATTGAACTATCCCTATAAAAAATAAGTGTCCAAAAATTGTCCAGAAAATTTGTCTAAAAGTACCTGGACAATTTCTGGACAATTAATGTCCGGAAATTGTTATGAAAACACACTTGTTTCTGGACACTCATTTTTGTCCAGAATTTGTCCAGAAATTGACCTTTAAATATATTTTCATAAAATTTGTCATAAAAAGATGATTAATATGTAACCATCATTATAGTTGCTCTTAACATAAAATTTTATATTATAGATACAGTATATAGTATTTTTGCCTGCTCAACAAATTTAATTAGTATGACAAAGAAGAAGGTTATGAATGTCAGTTTTGTGCTTTTTGCATTTTTTACAAAATTAATTTATCCTTTTTTGGAAGTAGTGTCCAGAATTTGTCCAGTTCAAATTTTCTAAATTTTTACTATGTCCAGAATTTGTCCAGGTTTATCTGTCCGGAATTTGTCCAAAATTTTATACTGGATAAATTCTGGATAAATTCTGGACAAATTCCGGATATGTCAAAATTTTAAGTATCAAATTTGTCACAAAAATAGACATTTTCCAGACAATTTCTGGACATGCCATATTTATTCTGGACAGTTTCCGGATGTTTTTGTAGACATTTTCTGGACATTTATTTTTTATAGGGTATTAAAAGCATTAAGAAAATTTCAATCACAAACTACCGAAAGATTGCTTGTCATGTGAGGAATTCATGAAGTAACGGTCAAAAAGGTCATTTTGGAATACAAATAAGATTAGTCCACAAAAATTGTCTCCCTTCTTTTCCTATCTGAATATCTGTGCAGATTAAAACTATCCAAGGCTTCTCCAAGAAAAAATTTCCATCAAAATGTCAACTTCGGTAAATGATGTTGAAAATCTGAAACCTTCTGGGTATATAAATAACTACGTAAGTATATGTTAATACAAGTGTTATTTTAATGTTTTTTGATATCAACCTCATATTTTTGTAGGATTTGAGTGACAAAGTCAACAATTTTTTAACAGTCCCGCTGAGAAAAAATTGCTCATATGTTTTCAAGCAAACTGCAAAAACCGGAAGATGAAATGGATGATAAGGAGGGTGAGGTATAGTATTGTATTAAAGTGAATTGCTTATCCATAACAGATAATTCAGGGATAAGAACACTAACTGACATGTTTTGTTTCTGTCCTGTGATCCATATGAAATTGGAGAATCAAAGATTAAATGATGGTGATTTAAATGAAGAGTTCCTCCCTCTGCCAAGATTCCTCTTCAATTTCCATCGATTCTAATGATAATCATGAACAAAACCAACATCAAGCAGGTTATTATGAATCATCCGATTTATTTGAAGATGATGATTATAATTAGAACATGACAGTTATAACAAGGACAAAGGACAATGTAAAAAGTAAAAATGTACAC
Source organism: Oehlia diaphana (assembly GCA_003833135.1). Taxonomy (NCBI): domain Eukaryota; kingdom Fungi; phylum Glomeromycota; class Glomeromycetes; order Glomerales; family Glomeraceae; genus Oehlia; species Oehlia diaphana. Next base: position 134,597 of record QZLH01000079.1, on the reverse strand, counting down.
TTTTGTAGATTTCAGTTTTTGATATAATATAAAGTATCTCTACTTAATCACTTAATGTGCATACAAGTATCAGAGTCTGTTTCTTCTCATCAAGGAGTATCAAGAAATAATTAAGATGATCTCAAAATTGAAAGTATATAGTTTTATTTCATTTTCAATAAATATTTCAAGTAATGACATAATAATCAATCTATTACTGAATTATAACAAATTTTTCAAAAAAAAATTATATTTTTAAGTTCTAAAGTTCTAAGTTATACAGTATAATTCAAATATTTAAAGACTTAGGATAATTGAAGAGTATTCAAAAGTGAATAGTTATATATTCAAAAATCATCTTGAAAATATTTATAACTTTATGTTATTTCTGTAATTATATAAATATTTATTATAGTACTGATTAATGGTAAAAACGATTTCATCAAATTGTTCATTACATGATATCTTCAATTAATATTAAATTACGCTGTTACATAAAAAATTAAGATACTGAAAAATTTGCATAATTAATACTTTATTTTCGGATTTACTTAGTTGAATTTTTTGTTGATTATACTGTATCAGTGATTGCCACAGCTTGAAAAAATCAAACTCGATTACCATTTTTGTAAGTATTCCATTAATAACTCGAAAGATTCAGCAATTATAAATGCTTCATTTTTTGGGAATTAAATCAGATTTAAACCCATTCTTAATTTTAAGTTAAATCAATTTATTTGTTTATGTTTCTTTGTTGGTTTTATTTTTTTGAAAGAGAAATGTTATGATAATTTTAGAGAATAGTTGGTCAGATTTTTTTTATTAATTCGTAAAAAAATGGATATCAAATTAGTAGCATTAACGACCAAATAGAAGATAGTACAAAAAAATTATCCAAATAAATTAATCTATAAAATTTATATAAATTTTAATCACAATAAATGATGAATAGAAAAAAGAGAGCTAATTCAACATAACACAACGGAACTCGGCTTTTTTGGCATTGGATAATATAGTAATTCAATAAATTATAAACAAAAAAAATATTGACTAGAAAAACTTGTAAGCGTTTTTAATAAGCAATATGAGATAATACCATAAAAATAAGCACATCATTTTATTCTAAGTCCTGTTAATGTTAAAAGAATTATTTAGATGATAACAAAACTCTTTGTTTCACTTCTTTAATTAAGAAATTGCGTTTGTAAGACTTTAAGATTAATATAGATGGGTATGAAATTAGTATATGATAAAATTTTTTTATTTATTGCATGATAAATGATCATGTTTCTTATTGCTCGTATTTTTTAATTAAACCTTTTGTTTTATAGTTTTGCAATAAATCTTTCATCATTTTATCTCTTTTTGAAATGTTTTGTAATATCATTGGATTCCTTATCAAAAAATAATCTTAAAGATTTCCAACTTATATGATAAGAAATTTAAATAAGCTAATTATCGAATATTATGTCAATATTTTGAATAATTCATCCCAATTAATTTCATATACACCAATAAATTCTAAGCTAATTAAATACTGACAATTAATTCAAATTCATTTAACTATGATAAATTGAGAATATTGAAATTTGGACAACTTTGATAAATTGCTTGTCCTTCATCGAAAGAATAACAATTAAGATAGATTTCAACGAGATTACCTTTTGTATTTTTTAATTAAGCTTGATAAAATATTATATGGAATGTAATCGCCTTTAGAAAGTAAATTATCATAATTTATATTATTATAACTCTTATTATTGCTAATTCTAGATTAACTAAGTTTAAGATATGCAAGAAACTTTGTAATAGGATTTCAAATTATTCTCAAATATTGGATGGTATCCGAATGTTTAGTTAGTGATTCTTCAATTTTTTTAATTTTTTGTAAAATGATTTTTATCCACATTTAAAATTTTCATTAGTAAAACTGTTGAAACTGTTTATTTTAGATTTTTTTTGAGCTCCAATTATTAACATCAGTAAAATTAATACTAAATATAAGTTTAAATTTTCTTATTTTTTTACTTTATCAGAGCCAACCCTTTTAAAATCTTGCCACTGATTAAATTCTTTTCTATGATTCTCCCGTAAAATTAGTACAATCATTTCACACCAAGCTCTGTTAATTAAGATGTGTGAATATAAATAAATGGGACCATTTTGTAATTCTTTTAAAAAAATAACGTCTTTATTAAGTTTTGAAAAAAAATTATTTTTACGCGTGATTGTCATCATTGCATTACTTCGCTACATATATTTTATCTCATATTTTAACAAAATTTCTTTGGTTTTTACATTGTGATTGTGACACCTGAAACATCATTATTCCTAATCATTTGTCATTTCAGTCATTTGATTTAATGCCGACCAACATAATTTTTTAATGATTTGGGTCATTTGTTATTTGATGATATGTCATTTGTCATTTATCATTTCAAGCCTGAGATGATAGTAGGAGCGTAAACTTTGATGGTTTATGCAACTTCAAACAATGCATTAAATAAATCATTATAAGAAATAATATTTACTATAAGGTAATAATACTAGTAAATTTTTGGAGTATGGATTTGAATATAAAACTTAAATTTATTAACCAAGTTGCAAATGGAAATTCATTATTATTATATTTGTATAAAGCTTGTGAATGGGATTGTATAATAAAAGTATATACTTGTTAAATACGCAATTCTATGAAATAAAAGATTTGCTTTTCCTTTAATTTAATGCTCATGTGAAACAATATAAAATAAGAAAGTATTATTTTATTGAATGGTTCTAGAATCATATGTTACTATGATATTATTTATTGCTTATGGTTTATTAATTAAATGGTATAAATATAACCATTATTATATTCTTGAATCCATTCAAAATTATTGACCAAACCACCACGCACAATATTGTGACTTTTAACTATTCCTTCATCTATATATTTTTTGATTAAAGTTAACAAATTTTTATCATAAATATTTGTTTGTAATAACATAGGCTGTCTACCTTTCCAATTATCTAAAAACATTTTAAAAGTTTCTAATTTAGAAAATCTATATTTAAAATAAAAGTTAAACTTAAATAAACTAGTTGGTGATGATTTGACTAATATTTTGAATAATTCATCCCAACCTAGAAAAATATTATAATCATGAGCTCCAATAATAAATAATTCAACTAAACATTTACATTTAGTTAATAAAATTTCTAATTCTGAAACTTCATCATCAATTAATGGTAGTTTCAAATATCTAAGATTCGGACAATTTTGATAAATTGATTGGATATATCCATTATATTCACCAATGAAATCGTCTATGCTGATTTCGGTAAGATATCCTTTTTACATTCAATTATAATCACCAAATTTTCAATTGAGATGGATTCAACTGTTAGAAATTTTAAATTTGGTAAAGATAAATGTTTGTTTAAATAAAAACATGATTTTATGTGTAAACTTATTAAATTATGTTTGGTTAATATTTTCAATGAATAACTATCTAATTTATCATCTAATTTATGAAGGACTATGCTATTTAGGTTGGTTTGTGCTTCAATTAAATTGGTGATTTCAGAACTCCACTCACAAAGAAGTTCAAATTTTTTAATAGACTTGCTTATTTTTGATAACCATTCCAAAAGTTTTTGATCATCACGGGAATAATATTTAAGGACTTTAAGTTCAGAAAAGCAATGCTCAGCTCCTGGAATAAGAAATAAGGGGTCATAAAAGCATGATGTTATTTTAAGGTGAGTGAATTTTGAATTTTGATTAATAAATAACTTCCATATTTCATCTGCTATGAAAGATTGTTTGGATCTTTCAATATTACTCGTATAATGGTATAGTAATTCATCTAGATAATAGAAATCTAAATATTTACAAAAGCTAACATAATTATATAAAGGTCTTTGTAATATTGTTGATGCATTATTTCCATTTTTAATTTTATTGCTCAAATTTTCTTTTGCCTCATTTGATAAATGTGAAATAATTACATTATTGTTTGATTTTTTTTTTGACCAAGGATTTTTCCAGAGAATTGGAATGATAACACTACACCATGTTTTATTAACCAAAAGACATGAATAGAGTGTATTTCTGACGTTACTGATACTGCTGTTGTATTGTATTTCTTCAAATATTAAAAAAAGAGTATCAACATTTAAATTGGACATTTTACCAAAAGACAAGAATAGAATTTATTTCTGACGTTACTGGTAATGCTGTTATATTGTAGTTCTTCTAATATTAAAAAAGAATATCAACATTTAATTAGACATTTAAATATAAAATAATAAAGGATAAAATCATAATTATGACTCATTATTATAGTTTTATTAATACATTATGATGCAGAAACTATCCTTACGAAAAATTTTATTTGGATCAAACATATTTAATTATTCAGAATAAATCAAATAATCTCATAATACTAATAATTTACTCTGACAAAAAGGGTCTAGCTTTTATTACAAATTTAGTTAACGCATTTCAATTCCATGTGACTAACCTATGAAGGTCAAACGCGTTCAGTTTGCTTGATAGTAAGTTTATATTAAAAATATGAGTGGATTTCTTATTGAATACTTGTGGCTTATAATAGTGGATTAGAATTATTAAGTTATTTATCAAAAATTGTCAAGATCTTAGCCTATCATAGAATTTAGAATTTGGTTAATTATATATCTTTGCTATTATTAGCTAGAGTATTTGAATTTTCGAGCTTATAAAGAAAAGTCATAATTCAATGAAATTAATATTAAATGGAAAATTTTGGATTATCAATTGATCCTATGTATAATTATCCAGTTCCACAACTCTTTAATTCAAACCCTCAACTACTTGAATTAATCACAACTTATTGTACGAAAATTAAATTATTTAAATTACAAGGATTTAATGATCAGGATATTTATTTAACATTTAAATTAATTAAAACCTTCAAACAAATCTTAATAGTCTTACTATTGATATAAATTACCTTGGATTTGGTTTTAGTAATAGACATATTTGAACTTAGTTCAATTGTACTTCAAAATTTAGGTCGAATTATTAGAATATTTGAATTTGTCTCTTGTTTTGAATACAAGTAGTTTTGTATTATTTTTGAAAAATTCTCAAAAAACTTTTATTAAGGAATTATTACATAGTAATATTAATCAATGGAACACGAAAAAAAGTTGTTCAAGACAATACGTTTTATAATATAAAAGAATATATTATGAAAAAGAAAAGAGTTAAATACTTTGCTTTTCAAAACCTTTTCACTGATATTTATTCTAATGAAAATTTGTTTGATTTGAAAGATGGAGTGAAGGAATTTAAATTACATGATATATTATTTCAAAATTATTATAAAATGAAACTTGATTTTATCGAATTTTTAAAAGAAGAGATTTAATATTTGTGAGATTTACGTAATAAAGATATTACCTATAATACAATATAGCTGCGACACATAATTTATTTATTTTATTAATTAAATGCGTATTTTTTTTTTTTGCTAATAATTATTTATTAATAAATAACGAGTGAATATGAATTACAAGAATGGTCGACATATATAAATTGAATATCAGAAGTAATAAGAGTTGTCATATTTATTACGTAATATTCATTTATTATAAACCTATACCCATGTAAAGTACGTTATATTTATATATTATAAGACTTTTAAATATCTCCACTCTAAAATATTATGAATTTAATTAGCCTTTATTTGATGAACACAAAACCTAACGCCCTCCCTTCCCCCTTCCGCTTTCACTTATCCAAAAATATTTTCTTGTGAATTACCCGAATTATTGAAAATGTTTTCAGAATGATTACATTCGTGTAATTTAGTCAATAGATTATGGTTCCATTATTATGGGAAAATCCTTTTTCAATTATTTCATGTAAAAATTTTTACTTCATTAAATATTATAAAATTCGTTTTATTGATTGATTTAAAATGATAATGATAAAATAAAATTACTGTAAATGAATACAGAATTAATCTTCTTCGAATACATTATTTTAATTATCACAGTTTTATAAAACATTTACTGTATATACCCGTATTATTGGTTATTCTATTGAAAAAGTGAGTTGCATCTATTAAAAAAAAATGAACAACCTTTATTTATATTCTTTTATTTATAGTAAACAAAATTTAGATTTTATAAAATTCATTTGTAAGTCATTACTTGTTTTTAATGAATATCTTAATTAATTAAAAATTATATATAAAATTTTATTATAACTGGATTTAATGTTCTGAAAAATAAATTTAAAGTACTAATTGCAAAAAAAACTGATTGCTAATCAATTGTCATTTAGAACTGCATAAAGTACACAAAAAATCTTGATTTAAAAATTGAATTGTATTTTACATCCCCTATATAATTTACCAGAATTAAGGGAGAATACTAAACAAAATTAAAATTTCTGTATCTAGTAAAATACCTGGGTTTTATAAAGTGGACTGGTGGAGGTACATTTAATATATGTAGTCCCAGATGGTATTGCTAAAAAAAAAAAGGAAATTCTGTATCTGTTCTGTATCACTTAAAGATCCTTAGCTAAACCTAAAGAAAAAAAATAAAGAAAATGAATTAGTTTTAATTTACACTCATCATATTTATCACCAAACTAATTTTTTAAAATGTAACTTTAAATATAAATATGATAAATTTGTACTTACTTTTTAAGCTCACTAACTGTACCTAAATTACCCTAGTTTGTGTGTAAATAAAAATAGGGTTCTGCTATTCATTGCTATATAGTGGCAAATTCTTATTTATCAGTATAGTTATTTAGCCCATTAAACCATAATTCTAACCCTAACCCTAACCCTAATACAGTCGCACCTCCATAAGTGCACGCACCTGGGGCCCGGCCATGCACATGCAGTTAGGGAGGGTGTGCACTTAAAGAACAGCCAATAGAAAAATCAATATTAGTAATTGGAGAGAATATTTATTTAAATTCGGTTTTATTTTATATCTTCATTTTAATGAAAGAATTGCGCATACAAAATAATCTGTGGTGTGAAATAATATAATAAAATTAAAAAGATTGAAAAATATTTTTTATTCAAAAAAATGTAAATTGTCAAATTTATCTATTTTAAAGAACCAAACAGCTACCAGTGATTGGTCAATATTACATAATAGTCACGTGAATGCATTTATGGAGG
>QZLH01000079.1:104729-126868 GCA_003833135.1 Oehlia diaphana | reverse complement strand
CACGTGTAGAACATAGAGGGTGTGCACTTAGCTCTAAGTCCCTAGCTTGGGACCAAGCCATGGCGTGCATATAGGGAGGGAATGCACTTATAGAGGGTGCACTTATGGAGGTGCGACTGTACTAATCCCTTAATTTTACTATAGAATCTATATACTTAAGTATCACTATATAGTTACAAATAAAAAATACTAATATATTACTATATACTAAAAGGTTCGGATCAAAAAATTTTTTCTGACAATATTTATTTCATATGTGACAGGATGACCGATGACTTATATCTAAATTACCTCAAACAACTAATCTGTGTTAGCTGAAAGTAATCAGGCGTAAATTAATTTAAAAAGAGTTAATTAGTTATATTGTCTTAGAATCTAATATAGTTTATAAATATAATTTATTACATTTTAATATATGTAAATTAACTACCATTTTAACTGTAAAATTTCTGATTTCAACCAATAAAAACTTTTAAATATTTCTAACAGTAATAAAGATTATTTTTCCAATTAGTTTTAAGTAGATGATCCTATCGCAAAACAACAGGCAACTGCTAGTAATTATTTAAGATATTTTTTTTTTTTTTTATAAAAAGATTAATTGTATAATTGTTTGAGATCTGGTTTTTGTCAGAAATCAAATTAAAATCAACAATTACGAAAGAATCTTTTTTTTTTTTTGAATAATTAATAAGAATATAATAAAGAGAGTAGATTATTTTTTTATTAAACTTGACAATATTTTTTTGCGAAATTAATACAATTTTGAGATTTAAACATTTCTTAGTATTTGTATACATTGTTTATTATTTATAACAATAAATATTCATTACTATTATTATTCTAATATTAAGATGATGTCTCATACGGAGTTATTTATAACTAAGTTAATTTGTTAAATTAATAAAATTTATATATCCAGGCCATCTAAAAAAAATAAATAAATTTGAAAAATAATTACGGAATATTGTCACCTACCTGTACCTTCCGTTCTGAACCTTAAAAAACGATGGGCTAATAAGTAATATTTGAAATAAAAAAAAAAAATAATAAAAATTAAAAATATCAGTAACTACTCACATTATTTCATTTTGATCAGTATCCTACGTTCTGAAGATCCAAAATTGAACCTAAATATAGCAATTAAGAAAAATGGCAGGTTGATTAGTAATGTTTAGAATGGAAGATACTTATCAAAACAGAGCAGGTGACAATGTTCCGTAATTTTTTTATTTATATTTTTTTTTTCATTTCAAAGTTCCAGAAAACCAGAATCAAACCTAAAAAATGACAGGCTGATAACATTCAAATGAAAAAAAATTAAACTATTCACATTATTTCAGTTTGATCAGCACCTTCCATTCAGATTGAATCTAAAAATAGCAATGAAGAAGTTATGTTCGAAATATAAAAAAAAAAATAAAAATTAAAAAAAAATAATCGATTAGTAACATTTCAATCGGCACCCTCCGTTCTGAAGCTTCAAGACTAAACCTAAAATAGCAATAAAGAAAAAAGAGCCGATTAGTAATTCAAAATGAAAATAAATAAATAAATAAAATAATGGTTTTATATCTATACATATTAGTCCTGTTTATTTCCGGTCGGTTGCATTTTTCGGTCTGATTTTGTTATTTTGTTGTGAAAAAATTATCCAATAAAATTTTTTTATTTTTGATCGCAAATTAAACTGTTTTAGATTGAAATTTAGTTCGAACTCCTTATATTGATATATATTTTTTTCTTAAATGTCACGTAAACAGAAATTATTGGTTATTTTTTGGCGTTCGACTAATAAAACCCCCAAAAAAATTGGGCTAAAAAGTTCAGAAAATGGTTGCGTTGTACAAACTGATCAGCCCAATCAAAATTAACTTAAATCTGACCGAAAAATGTGACCGACCGGAAATGAACAGGGCTATTGTTATTATGTTTCAACCAGTTCCTTAGGTCCAAACTAAACCTAAAATAGATAAAGGGTTTGTTAATTGTAATACGAGTTAAAAAATGTAGTGGATGACTTATTCACAGCATATCATTATGATCAAATGATAATTAATTAATTAATTAATTAATTAATTAATAATATTAATAAAAGATATGTACAGTAATCATTTATTTAATAATAAAAAATACTAATAATAAAAACTTCGTATATTTTTTTTAAAAAAAAAAAATAATTAGGTCAGCAATAAATATAGTATCTATCATTCAATTTTTTGCCACCAGTCCCAATTTCCATTAGTCAGCAGGAGATCAGCTTTTTATACTTGATATGCAAAATAAATTACAGTCCTCAGAAGAAAGCAATATTATGCATATTCAAAAGAAGGAATCAAAGATGAAAGATAATGATAGTATCGAAGATCAGGATTCTGAAGAAGAAACTGATGACGGAAATCTCTTTGACTAATAGTTTTATTAGTAAAAATTATATCTTTTTTTTTTCGCTTTTATTGTCGTTTATTATCATTATTTATTTTTATTTTATTAGAACAACTTATTTATTAACACGTTATTATTAAATGGTGAACTTTATTTATTTTAGCTTTATTTAAACGAATAATTAATTATGTGTTTTTATTATAGATTGATTATATGCGAATTTTTACAATACAATAAAATAACATTCTTATTAAATTTTGTTATTTACTATTAGAAAATATGTTAATTTCATTGTTAAAAATAAATACACGATTATTATTTTTAAAATAAATTTACACGGTTTTATTATTAAAAATAAATTTACACGTTTTATTATTAAAATAAATTACACGATTTTATACTTTTGAAATAATTACACTATTTTTTTTATTGTTGAATAATTACGCTATTTTTATTTGTCAAATATACATATTATTTTTATAGTTAAAATTATTACACAATTTTATATCTATTGAAATAATTACGTCATTTTTTATGATTGTAAAATTATGTCATTTTTAAAAATACGTTATTATATACTATTGAAAATTTCTCTAACTTTTTCACACTCGTATATCGTCGCGAGTGGTGTAGATTTGCGTAGTATTTCACGTATGTATAATTTTGTAATTCTCCTGATGTTGTTTATAAAATAATTTATTATCCTTTCTATAAACTTATCAACTAATAATTAAAAAATTAAAAAAATTAAAAACTGGAACGAAAATATCAAAATACAGTTTTTAAATCATTAAAATATTGGTTTTAAAAATTGAAAAAATATTATAAAAAAAAAGGAATTTAGTTGGTTCTAAAAAGATCAAAACAATATTATTTTTTTTTAAAAAAAATCGACCTAAAAAAAAGACCGAAAAGACGAAAACATTTTATTCGGATCTGTGGCTGAAAATGAAAAATCATTAGTAATACAAAATAAGCTTTTTTCAACGAATTAGCAAAAAAAAAAAAAGTTTTTCATTAACCAGATCTGTATTAGCAATGAAAAATCTTACATCAAAAGTATACATGACCCTGACAGCCAGTCAAATAATGATTATTATGGCACGAGATTTCAAGTTACACAATTTTAAAATTATTTATATAGAGACTATCAAATAAATTTTTTTAATTTATGTATATATAGATTATAGCGTTACAAAAATATTTTTTTCTATATGATATATTGTCATTAATAACCTAAAAAATAATCAAATTGTATATGAGGAATATGAGGAGTAAGATTTTGAGAAAATCGCATTTAAAGTCACATGATCATTCTGCCGATCATCATAAAAAAAGTGAACATTATTTTTTTTTTTGGAAACTAACAGTACACGCTAACGTGTAACCATCATCGAATAGTATTCATCTAAAATATAAAACAGACAAAGTTCCATAAACTAAAAGAAATAAAAAGAAGAAAAAACAAAAAAACCAAACTAACTAATAATTTCTATCTATAACTCGCTAATTTTAATTTGATAATGTAAGCTACAAACTGTATGCCACATTTAAAATTAGCAAACCTACTAATTAATTAATTACTCACGAAAATTTAGCAGCGGATCCAAAAAGAACCTAATTCTAGATGGTGTTATTATATATACACTACCTGTGATAGCGTGTTAGATAAATATTTCCCAAAACTAAACTTGACCCCTACTTTCTAATCCCGTGTTTAAATTCCTATTAAAACTTCAAAATCCCAAAAATCCAAAACAATAATAAACATAAACCTTATTAATCCTTTTTACATTTTTGTTGGAAATCTTTATCTGTTATAACGTAAAATCACGTGACTTCAACTAGGATTAATCGATCTACTCTATTCTCGTTCCACTCTCCAACTTTTCTGATACTTCCTTTCTTTTGGACTCTTCTATTTCCCTGTACTCCTTAACTCTTTTTGTGAAATCATTATTTAATGTCATAAATTTTGTATCGCGTCATGCATTTTAATGATTGTTTACAACTTTGCCAACCACTCCGTAGACGGTATTGAATTACAATCATCCTCAAATTCTTTATATACCTCCTCTCCTATCGCTTCCCATTCCATTTCTTCTCCGCACTCTTTGAATATATTCTTCAATTCCTCAACTTTTGGTAACACTCCTTCACGTTCATTCGGCATTAATTATTTGATGTAGATCATTCTCTTCCGATAGAATTGGTGGGAGTATATAAAGTTCATAAGGAATTTTCTCTTTGTTTTCCCATCTCTTTGATCGTTAATAATAATATTCACCTCTTCTGTTGTAGGTTGTAACGTTGTCTTTTTGTAATTTCTTGCTCGTACCTTATTATCTTGATCAACTTCCTCTTCTACTCATTTTCTATCTATTTATCGTATCCATTACATTATTCTCCGTTAATGCCGTCGATTTTCCATGACTTTTATCGATACTTTTTGTTTTCTGATACTTATTAATGCCATCCAATTAAGAAAAAACTCTTTGAGATGGCGTTTCCAACAAAGGTTCATTCAACTTCTCTTCGTTGTTCGTTTTAAATTTCTCTTCCATTTTCTCTTTATCTATTTTTGTAAGCCACTTTCTTTTATTGTTTCTTCCCTTCTCTATATATCTCCTTAAATTTCTAACCTTCCAAATCTTTTCTATATTGCCGTTAGCTATCAATATTTCCCCCGCTTATTCCATAGATTTTTGATCCTTAAGATATGCTATAATTTTCCAATTTTTTGATAATTTAAGGATCTTAGAAAATTTACTGACTGACAAGTCATATTTCTTCTTTTTAACAAACTCGTACTCATTATTGTTGCATTCTTCCATCTTCTCAGCAGTTAAATCTCTAGTTAATTGCCGACGATCACGATCCTTCCTCTCTTTAACCGTGCTATCGCCTCTACACCACCCGATCCAATGTTTGTTAACACCAATGCCGAAAGAATTGTTCAATAACTTTGATTCAAAATTTTCACTTAATAACATATTTTCTCTAATGGATATGTATTTATATTGGACCTTTATTTTAATACTAAAAACTTTCCCTAGCTTTGACAACTCTTTACATTTGAGCTTCCTTTCCATAATTAATTTCCAAACTCAATGATACAAACAAAAACAAAACAAATGGAGTCACGACTCACGAAGGTGAGGACCAGGAAGTAACTGATGCTCCTGAATCAGGAAGTAGCTGATCAGGAACTCCTTTCCATAATTAAATTGAAATGAAATACATTCCTTTTTACATCATTATATAATGCTTGGTTCATCTCATTCACCTCGCGCAGGAATCTTCTACCATCAAGAGCTTCCAAATGTCTAAAAGTGGTGGTAGATCGATAAGGAACTTGCTGTTTAGTTTTAGAATTTTGCCAGGTACCTCACAAGAACTACCAAACAGCTATATAAATTAATCCTCATATTTTCTTATGATCTTTGAAATTAGTGTATTAAACACTTACCCGCACATCGCAGATGCCTTATGTTGTCAGTAATTTTTGTACAATAAAGTCAGCTGGCACCACTAGATGTTAGCTTCTAACAGTTCCCTCTGTCACAGTCTCGCAGACACTTTCTTCTTGCTTAACAAAAATTATGTTTATTAAGGAAAGAATGGGTTGTCAGCTGCCTGATTTATAATTTGCTTGTCTCAAAGTGTCGAAGTAAATTCAAATGAAAAAATTTTAGATACAACACGTACTGTCGCGAAAGATCTTGTTTATAATTATAATGATTGATTGATTATTTCTACGAATCGCTTCAATTAATATCATTGACTTCCCTATCAAGTTTCATGTAGTTACATCATTTTTTTCAATGTCCCGTCAGTAGCGTCACATTGTCATATGACACCATAAATGACTTTTGCCTTATGGATTTTTTTAGACTTGGACTTTACATAAAACTTTTGACGTAATTACTTTAAATTTTAGGCTTTATATAATAAACTTTTAGTGTAACTACTTTTAAACTTAATATACTTGATATAATAATATAAACTTTTGTCTTTTATTTTTTATCATTCTTTTATTTGAAAACTGCTTTTAAGTTTCGAAATTTAACATATCAACATATTCTACTACTATAATTTTATAAATCTATAAATCCAATCTTTCAGGATGGAGAAAATGGATTGCGTGAAGAACTAAATATACCTAATACTAATAAAGAAGTTAATAATAATATGGGAATTTAATTATATTGACATAACTAGTTGATAATGTTTTAAATACTAGATTAGAGTGAATTGTTTACATACAGTATTATCATTATGATTTTATATCCTTCGTTTATATACTAATAATAGTAAAATTGCATATAGAAAATGTTAAATGATGCTGTTAATTAAAAGAGCAGTAATTATTATTAATTTTAATTTTATATAAATAATAAAAAATATTTAATATTTTTATTTGTCTTAATTATTTAATTATTTTTTAATTATGTCATACGTCAAAGATATGTATAGGGGTCAGGTGATAAAAAGTTTTTTACTATGAGCTGTACGGGCTGGAATTATGATAATGCTGACTGGCATTATCAAAAATTATCTAAAAAAGGAATTTATATATATTACTGGGTCCATCAAATGACTCTTTATCTGTTATGAACTAAACAAAGTAATTATAACACATTACTTTTGTTGCCTAAATTACCGATAGTATTACAAGGTACGCTCGCATTTTAGATAAATTCAAATTTTCATTATATTTCTTTCTTTTAGTCTTTCACATCAAAAAATGTATCAAACGATCATCCTAGTTTGCACCACTACTGATCATGGTATCAAAAAGAATCAAAATTACTTTTTTAACCTCTTGACATGTTACAAAGCAAATATTACAAGATTAATTATGATATTGATGTCTTCATACACTTTTTAATCCATAAGCACTATCGCTATCATTTTTTTTTTTGTTAGTAACACGTATTCTTTATTAAACTCAATGCAACAAAGTACAAACATACAAAAAATTATAGACGCGTTACCTATAACTGTTACCACGAGATCTATCTAAATTAACGTTTTTATTTTTTTATTTCTGTGCTTAGTTTTTATCGTCTCCATTTTGATAACCTTAACTACTTAATCAATCCTTTCTATAACACGCTTCTTACCCTCTTTTGTACCATTTGTTGTTGAAGCTTCAGTTTTCTGGTGGGTAAGATAACCTTGCCGAGCAAGTCGCATTAACTAAATTGTATGTGTCAAGTTCGATTGGTGTAGATCTTCTTGATTTTTTTTTGTACACAGTTCTTTTTCGAAAATTCGATCTTCTACTCATTCTTTCTTAAATCCGTAATCATATCTACTACTACTGCTGGTGATGTGTGATCTTTAGGTGGAATCGATATCGGTTTAGGTGGACTAACCAGTTTTTCCAACCGTACCGTATCAGCTACCTCATCAACCGAAGGCTGAGGCGGCGGTTCAGTGGTGATTCATCTGTCCGTAAGTTGTGCAGTACTAACCTTTTCTTTATCCATAGAGATCAAATGTTAGCCTAACCCAAGCACCGAGTTTTTGATGACGACGGTAAAACCCCTCTTCTTCTTCTATGAATGATCCCAGCATTTCGATGACTTTTGTATCACACCTACCATCTGCTCTTCATCTTTAAATTTGCCAGGAAGACCGTCTTTTTCCAAAAGGAACCATTCTTCCATATTTAAACACTATCATTTTTTTATTTTCTCTATAAAAAAAATTCTGGAAAACGTTCCGATAAATGATCATTTTTCTAGTTTTTATTCCGAATAAAATCAGACATGTGAACATTTTTCTGAAAAATTTTCTATAGGGTTTCAGTTTTAATAATATCTACACAGTGAAATTCGATAAACCGGATTTGGGCCTAAACCGGATTTTTTAGCTGGAACCAAATCACGTATATTAAAATAGTTTCGATATACCGGAGTTTACTAGTAAAAGCTCGATATTCGCTATAACGGATCAATTTTCTAACCAGCTATAGTAAAAATGACTCGATAAACCGGATCACGTGATCATCAACCAATAAAATTTAAGCAACGTGATGCGGTAAATCTTTGAATTAAATTTAGGCTGAAGTTATGTATTACTTATATTTTCAATTAAAATTATTTTATATTCATTTTCATGAAATATATGACTTAAAACTAAGATGAAAAATTAAATTATGGCGTATATTAGTTTTATTAACATGAAAATTCAGTATAATATATTTTCACTTTATCAAAAATTTTTTCGCTAAACCGGATATCCCGATAAACCGGATATTTTTAGTGGAACCGATAGATCCGGTTTATCGAATTTCACTGTGTATTACAAATAATTATTAAAAAAGGATTTTTTTAGTGGTTATTGCAGATTGTTTATTTTCACATCACTTAATTAGATAGAGAATTAGATGACCCGAAATATATAAACAAAAGGAGTTATATTAACTTGGGAGATGTTCAAGAAATAAGTACTATTCAAGGTAAACAAAATATTTTTTAAATAATCAAGGAAGCCCGAGACAAATTTTCTAAAATCAATAATTATTTTTGACACTACTTCAATATTACCACAATTACCGCTCCTATTTTAAGAATAATATTCCGAAGAATAATTGTAATACTCTGCCTACAATTATCTTGTATGATGAAATGATGAAATTTTTTTTCATTGATTATATATATCGTATTGATTTAAAAGGTTGATACACATGTGAAAATTGTAATGTACTTCAAAAATAACCATTAAATCATTCAAATGTAAATTTATTTCATTAAAATATTATGTAAAATATTCCTGTTCAGATTTCTACGAAAAAAGAACAGTATTTATAAACTCAATAGATTGATTCATATTCATGTTTAATTCTAAGAAGAAATATGTTATAATCAAACGTGCATAATAATGAATCTGACAAAACAGTAACTTTCAATAAATTATTAATTTTATGTATGCAAAAGTCAATAAAATTAAATTTACCTTTTCTAACATTAAACATTGTTAATGAGTGTGAACGAGATGATCTCTCGATGCCTATTTCTTCAATATTGGTATAATGTGCAATTTATGTTTATTTATATAAAGAAAATGAACTCATTATGTTACAAACTATAATGGGAAGTCACTTAACGGACTAACCTAATTCAATTATGAAATTTGAAATTGAATTTGATAAAATTTATTTAGTTCAGAAAAAACTAAATGGGTAGAATTCGCTCATAGACAATTACATTATAACGACAATCACATATCGGAACAGGAATTATGGAAATTAACATTTGATTAATTGCAAATCACGACCAATTAAAAATCTCTTATCAACTATGGTTTCCAAGGTAACGTAAACTTAAACTCACCAAGTATAACATCATTTATATTCTACAATATAAAACCTTGTGGAAAAATAAATTTCCGATTAAAATTTTGTAACGTAATACGGTGACTACCAAGGTAACAAAGGTGCAATACAATGACATAGTACAAAGATACAGTACAAAAGTGCAAGTGCGTAACGTAGATTAACTAAAATGAGTACACGTAACATTACTAATTTTCGTTATCTTTGTACACTAATATTTCTCTGTACACTATTATAAAGCACGAAACACAAAGTTAATTATATTGCTTTACGTTACTTCCTTTTATATAAAGCACGTTTTTTATTTATTTTTATGACTTGTAGAACTCATACACAGTAACAAACTACATATATTATGCAAATATACAGTACTGTGCGTAGAATTTAAGAAACCTGATGTAAGACCACTGAATACAAGACCGTCTACTATTAAAAAAAACGCACAATTAGAACCATAACAGTAATAACAAGAAACTAAACTAGCGCATATTTAAAAATAAGAGGAAGAAAAGTGGAAGAGAATAAAATGAAGAAAAAGGAAATAAATCTTTAATATTTGAAAATTAAAGTTTATCTTCTGAAAGGTTGGATTGTCAGTACCAGAATGTAGAAAGTTGCTTATAATTCATCGTATGTTGACTTCTACATTTAAAAGTTCTTTGTCGATGGTTTTATCAAGTGAGTGTACGTATCGTTGATGAGAGAGTTGCATTTCCGTTTGGACGAAGAGGTCGAAGTTGGAGGATCGGCAGATATGTGATGGTATCGTCGTTTTTTTCTTTTTTGACACTTCAAATTGTTTACGTTGTCTATGTGTCTAATCCAAGGCAGGTCATACAAGTTTGCTAAAAAAAATTTTAATAAAAGTCTGTTACAGAAGTAACTCGGTAAAACTCGATAGGTTAAAAATAATACCGCCGTATTCGGCAAATCTACCGATATGATTTTACCTTATTCTGAGTTTTTACCGGGTATTGCCGAATGTCCGAGTGTATCTCGCCATGTGATTTTGTGTCTGTAAAAGTGGATTTTTTTTTATCTATAAACATAAATAGTTCTGTAATTAGGATAGTTCACTAGGATATAATTGTGAATAATTAAAGAGACTGGATCATAACCGGAATGGTATTGATATCAGGAGGATAACAAAAATTATTTTGCATAGTAGGAATGACACCTTGTGTAGATCACGTGATCAAAATTTTCAGTTCAGTATTATATTATGCCGTTCAAATATTATTAATATGAAAATTCCAAACGTATTTAATACTTCTCTAATTTATTTATTATTAATACTGCATATTTTTTCTGCGTATGTACAGGTATGAACGGGCGAAACCTTCGGAGTTAGGCGTATTAAATTATTGGCTAATTTTGGTCTAAATAAATAAGGTATGCAAATATATATTTATAATAATTATTCATGCGGCAATTGTGCATAATACAAGATGCAAGCCATATTTATTTAAGGAATTTGGCGTTATAATGAGGTTATCCCCAAAAAAATTATTTTGACCTGGTTTTGGAATCGGACTGGTAGATCCAACTCGAGGTTCTATTAGCCTATATGAAATTAGGGTCGGATAGTCGGAAGGTAGGATGAAGTATGATGAATTGCACCTGCGCCACACCTGGAAACTCGAATACCAATGAAATTCACCGGTTAATTCTAAGTAAAGTCGGAAAAAAATTTACCTTAAATAAAATACTTGTAAAATGAAAATAAGCGTCTAAATATAAATATTCACTATATTTTTCAAAAGTTGTAGAAAGAAACAATTTATTGAGTGAAACGTACTACTTTCCGGGAATTGTAGATTTGAACAGTATTATTACTATTTATCTAGTTTACATCTCAAGAAAAATTTAGTTTGATATATAAAATAAGTATTAATTTAAATAATGTCGTGAGATAGAATTTTTCATATCGTTTTTATTTTACTAAGTTTAATATTGTTGTATACAGTGTATACAGTCCGACTGATTGGTCTATCTACCGTCCTTCTGAATCTTTTTTTTTTTTTTTTTTTTTTTTTTTTTTTTTTTAAAAAAAAATTTTTTTATTATAATTAGGATAATTTTTTTAAAATAAATTTTTTTTTTAAAAAAAAAAAAAAAAAAAAAATTTTTTTTTTTTTTTTTTTTTTTTTTTTTTTTTTTTTTTTTTTTGAAAAAAAAAATTCTTGCATCATTATTATTACTATTTTACGCTCAGTAAATTAGCGATAATAAAATAGAAATTAAAAATATGTTATTAAATTAGCGTGACGTTCAATAACCAATGAATTTATTGCTTTTAATAATAAATTTATTGTTGAAATTTTTGAAATTATTGAATCAAACATAATTTTGCTTTAAGAGGTTGAATAATTCAAAATGATTTTTTTTTTTTTCACAAAAATAGAGAAATAGTCTTTTTTTTAGATAATTTGTTAGATATTATATTCTTGAAATAAAACAATAATTTTCCCTAAATAATAACTACGGTAGTATTTTACGATAGCATTACCGTACCATATCTACGTATCATAATATAAGCCACGCCTTTGTAAATTTATTTTGTGTATATACAGTACTGTGAATATCGAGAGAGAAGAAAGAGTCATGATTTTTTTATTTAATCAAATTTGCGCGAAATTCAATTAAGGCAACTTTTCGCTCGCATAAAAATTTAAGATTAAAAATTCATTATATTTATATCAGCGAAAATATGAAAATATACAATTTTTGCACTGTAGAAATTTCATAAGAAAAAAAAAATAAAAATAAACATAAAAATGATATAAAAAAAAATTATTTTCTATTTGTATAACGATAAAATAAGAATTATTTAAATTACAAACTAAGAAACATTACAATAAAATTGTTACTCTAGTCTTAGTGTTTAAATAATTCTAACGGATTTAACGAATGCTTATATATATATAAACTAATGAAATTTAATATATTGTTTACTTTAAAATTAGTTTTTTATCAAATTTTTCATCTAATATTAAATATTAATAATAAAATGTATATAAATAATAATTTATAAAATGCTAAAATTAAAGAAAAAAACAAAATTGTTATTTAAAATACTTTACCATTATCGTATTCTTGTTTCTGAAACTGACCCTTATTATCATTTTTATCATTTTTATCAAACTTCTTATCTTAAAAAAAAAAATTAATTTAATTTAGAATACTAAGATTTAAAAATAATAAAAATTGACTCAATATATCTTCTTATATAATAAACTCAACCTTTTTTATCTAGATTAGATTTTACAAATTTAGATATTTTATTTATAGATCCTAATCAAATAAATAGATTTTTTTGTTATTTTTTTTTATTTAAAAATAAAATTTTTAAGTATAAACAATATAAACAAATTTTTTACACTGACCTTTAACAGTGCCAACAAAGTTCTTTTTATTTTTTGATTTCTTTTCTTCATCTAATTCAATAATAATATCGCAAGTTCATAATTAATCATTAATATTTAATTACTGGAAAATAATCACAAATTACTTTACCTTCTGGAACTTTGAAATCATTTTCATTTGTTTGGTTTTCATATATTTGATTTTCATTTGTTTGAATTTCATTTGTTTGAATTTTATTGGTTTGAATTTCATATGTATTTCCATTTGTTTGAATTTCATTGGTTTGATTTTCACTTTCAATATCTAGTAAAACAAACAAAATATAATCATATAAATTATATAAATTTATTAATTTTAATTTGCATTAATAAATCGACTTACCATTATTAGATTCTACATGTACATTTACTTCCATATTTGAATTGAAATCACTTGTACCTAAGTTTGATAAAAAAAAAAATATTAATAAAATTTTTTTACTACATATTCAAATTTATTTGTTAAATTAATTTTTTACCTTTATTATATAATTCGCTCATATCATCAACTAATAATTAAAATACAATAAATTATTAGAAAATTTAAATTTCACAAAAAAGTTTTTTAAAAATAACTTTGGAATATACTTTACTTTCAGGAATTTCTAATTCATCCTGATCTTCTGAATGAAGATTTGGATTATTATATATGTTTCCTTCATCATCTTAAAAATATGACATACACAAAATTATTACAAAATCAAATCTTTATTAATTAAATTAGATAAATAATTATTTAAATAAAAATAAATACCTTCTTGTTCATCTAATTTTTTAATCATTTTTATTAATTAAATATTAGTAAAAGTAAAAAAAATCAAACGACAAACTTTGTTTGTTTGAAATAATGATTAAAATTTTTTACCTTCTGTTGCATTTTTTGGTTCTGGTAAATTTTTAAAGATATAAATTTTACTAGTATTCCCTATTTGATTATCTTTCAAATCCTTATTAGATTGATTTATAATTGATGGATTTTGACTTTTTAATTCTTGATTAATAGCTTTTTGATTATCATTTTTATACATCGCTTTTAATTCCTCTATTTTACTTTTAAGAGTATTTCCATCAGGTCTGTTTGATGGATCAGCATCCCAACATTGTTGCATTAATTTTTTATATTCTAATGGAGTTTCAGGTACGATTTTTGGTCTTATTCCATTAATTATTTTCATAGTAACATCAAAGTCATGTTCATAATTATTAAATGGAGGTTGACCAGATGAAATTTCCCACATTAACATTGCAATACTATAAATATCAGATTCAAAAGTATAATCCTTCCCAGCAATAACTTCTGGTGCTATATAAGGAAGATTACCGTATATACTTTCTACTGGTTTGTTTGCAGGACCACGAAATGCTATATCACCAATATACCAAGAATTATAATATTCCTTATATAATATATTCCCAGAATGTAAATCTCCATGAATTGTATTTTCTTTATGAATTATAGAAAGTGCATATATTATTATATAAACTATGTTGATTCTTTCTCTCCAAGTAAGTTGATTATGATATTTTTGTAAATATTTTCTTAAATCTATATCCATTTGTTTCATTACTAACATATAATTTTCAGTTAATGGATCTTGAGTTATACCAAAACACTTTACTAAATTTCTCCATTTACTACTCATACTTAAAAGTAATGTAGCCTAAAAAATAAAAAATGTTATAATTAGTAATTCACAATTATTTAACAATTTATAAAAATTAAAAAAAAATAAACGTACCTCTTCAAAGAAATAACTTTGTTCAACACTTTTAAAATTATTTGATTTTTTAAGTATGACATCACGAGTTCCATATCTCCGTAATTCTTGTTTTTCAGAATCCCATTTATTATAACTACCACCAATCCATTTAGCAGTAAAAATTTCAGAATATCTACTATTAGTTAAATATTTAATATTTTGAAAATGATCGTATGGTATCCATTCAATTATTCTATTTGGAGTGATCGATTCCATTTGACATTTCCGTATTAAATTATCAATTTTATCACTTCCAGATGTCCACTTTGAAAAATTTGATCTTAAAAATTTTCGAAAACAATATTCACAATATAATTTTCCTAAACATTCATTTTGACATTTTTCACAAATTCTTCTTGTTCCTTCAATATAACCATTATTATCCTTATAATTTATTATTACCTCAGATTTTTTTTCATCTAAATTAATAATCCGATTTTTCTCTGAATGGTCCATAATTTGTATAAATTATTTAATAATATTTTTTTTTCGAAAAAATAACTTAACGAAGTATAAAGGAAAAAAAAAAATTTTTTTTTTTTATTGTCATATATATTCTCCGCAAGGGTTTCACAAAATTTCATATTTGAGGCTTTGTATAACCTGATTTGTCTACTTATTGTAGTGTAACTTACACAAATAAATATAAATCAGTCAATCATGCAGTTAAAAATTCTATCGATCGTCCGTCACCACTCCGGATGTGTCACTTCCGGAATTCTAATCACATAAAAGGCATTTAAGGGGAAGATCTATATATAGAAAATAAAGTACTTTTTTAAGGATAATATTAAATTTATATAAATAATTATAAATTTAAAATATTATTATTCATGTGTACAATAGTAAAAAAAGTACTAAAATTAATAAGGGTTAAAGTGTTTTAAAAAAATTTAATATTGATGTACAAAGTTAATCGAAACTTGAACAAATTAAGTAATAAACCAATTTTTTTCGGAATATAATTTGGATTAAATTTTTCTTTTCCTTGGGCGGAAGGTAGCCGACTAACCGGAATTGGTAATTTTTATTTGTGAAATTTTATAATCCAACATAAAATGACGTAAAAAAACAAAAAAAAAAATTTTTTTTTTATTCTTTCTATTAGTTTCTATACCTTACGAAATTTATAAAAAAATGGATTACAAATCGCCGAACATTCTTAGCAAAGTAACATATTTTTTTTATATAATGAATGATTTTGCGTAGCAAAGTACATATTTATGAATTATTTTTGCGTAAGTACATATTTTCCGTATATTTTCCGTTAAAAATATATATATATTTTTTTTCTCTTCATATAGAACATAATAAAATAAAAAAATTATTATTATTGATAGTCTCGTTTATGAGGATTTTTTTTTTTCGGTTTTTTCTTCATATATATAAAAATATTAATGTATTATTTTGTAATAAAATAAATTTGTCTATTTATTGATAATAATTCGTTTTTTTATAATTTTTAATGAGCCAAACAAATAAACTCGTATGAAAAATGTATAAAATATTATTTGTTTCCTTAATTTATTAATAAATACAGTATAAAAGTATTTTTCTAAAAAAAAAAAAAATATTCTTATTTCTTGATTTTTATGGAAAATAAAAAAAAAGAGTAAATAACTTAAAAAAAGAAAGGAGTTAATTTAACAATGTCACAAATTGGAATTATACTCCACGATTAATCCGATTAATCAAATTACCACGGACGTCTCACTCGTCCCAGTCATCTCACGCTTCTTTACCTACTTGTTCGATTGATATGGAAATGTTTCAAAATTACTTTTATGAAACTCTATATCGGAATATTTTTTTTTTATAAATTCAACGCTGAATTGCTTCTCAAGTATGTATTTTGCGGTTGGCCTTCAGTAATGAAACTTCTCTGATATTTAATATTATTACAATTATTAAAATATAAAATGCCCGACTTTCTGAAATGATAACTATTAAACTACCATGTTTAAATCAATTTATTTATAACGAAGAGTCATATTTATAATACCTTTTTATTTTTAATTCCGTGTATTATCAGTTTCTTCTAAGAACATAATGATTTAGTAGCAGTATTGTTTAAAGAGCTTGATTACGATGACAACTGAAGTGTACTTTAGTAAAGCTGAGATATTTTTTTAGAAAAAAGATGTAATAAAGCTTTTGTCACAATCAAGCATACACAAAGTATCCCATTATAATCAGCTCATAAATCTTTGAGGATGGATAGCAAATCAGCTACAACTACAACGTTTACGGATTAGAGATGGTGAACATTATACCAAATGATCAACCTCAGCATAATAAACAATTATAAAACACTGGGAAAAAAATTTCACACTATAACTCCTTGAAAAATAGTATTAAAAGCTAAAAATAGTAACAATTATATTATAAATATTAAAATTATTGAATAAAGTGTACAAAAAATCAACTCAGCAAAGCGGCATTAAATCTTTCAAATTAAAACTGATATATTGTTGACATGTATATATAAATTCATTGGTGTCCTCTTTTGTGGAGTTAATAAATATTTAAATATAAATTAGAATAAACAAGTTAAATAATGATCAAATATTAGTAACCGCAAACGATCCAAGAGGGGTGAGAAGTCGTGCAAGTGTCATTTTTTTGAAGTGATGAATAGAGAAAATTTGACATTTTAAGCACTATTTTTACAAATTACCAAGTGCGAACCCATCAAACGATAAGAAAAATCTCCATATAGTACTTGGAAGTTTAATAATTATAATTTATCAAAATTAAATTATTAATTCAAAATATCTTTAAATAATATTAAGATAACTTTATATAATTATTAAGATAATTTTCTTAAGCCAAATATTTCATTAATTTTTAAATTTTTTAAAAAAATTGTATTAATGCAATAAAGAAGTATAAGGCACACAATAAAAAATGCAGTCTTGGCGATATATTATATAAAATCATATGATACCAAGCATTGCAAGATCAAATTTTCAAACATCAACCACCTAAAAATATTTATTCAAAAACTTTTAATCAAAAAAAAAAAAAAGAAAAAAAAGAAAAAACAAATAATTCATTACTTATTTAACAAATATTTATTATTGTGTTTACCAAAGTATTAGTTTCTTAAGATAGATCTAAACATAAAAACCAATACTAATTTCCTAACTTGATAAAATCTCCTTTTGTAATGGATTGATAATTAGTAAAAATTTCATAGGTAAAATCTCTGAGGTCAATGATTTAGTAAATCTTAAAAACCAAAGATAGTTCTTAACATGAAAAATAATTAAAAATTCGCCAAATATTGCAAATATAGAAATAGAACATTGCTTAACTCATGAATAATTTTGAAAATTAGAATAGAAATTAATTTCACAACTACATAGAATTCAAAATTACTAATGTGTATAAAGCAAATTTATTTATTAGCTAATAAACTGAATGATGTTACTTTTTAGCACTATATTTTATATAGAAAATTAAATTTTTATATTTTATATTATCTGACTAAGAAGATTCAAATCTATGGTCGTTTATTTTTGATCCAATATTACTGAAATGGAAACTGCCATGATATATTTTGGACTTTGGCTTATTCTATTACAGGAAAGTGTCAATGAGTGTAGCTGTAGCATGAGAAAAACAGAAAGTGGACACAAAAATATATTTATTTTTTCTAATCATTAATTACCAAAAAGTTAATAATAATTCTTTATTGAAATTGGCTTACAAAGATTTAAAGAAGATTCAGTAACTTCAATAACACATTATCATTATTTGAAAATGCAAGTTTCATTTTTAATTAAAGAAAATGGTGATACTATCTATACTTTTATACCTTTTAACTATTATTTTTTAAAAAACATTACATTCTCAATCAAATCAAACTTTACTATAATTTATAATATTTAGTATAGAAAAGGAATTGGGGCACTTTTTCGCTTCATTGTAATATATGATCATCAAGTATCTATATGATCAATTTAGGATGAAAACAACAACAGATATCTTCAGCCTTATAACATCCACAATGCATTATATGATGGACTTCTCTTCACTATTCTCATGGTCCATTTTTCCACCAGATGCTGGTGATAAAAATTAGGACTTCAAATAGTATTAGTTAGTTTAGATATAATATGAAATGGTAACTTTGGTTGCCTGTTTGGCCATTGTTAAATTAAGCCAATTAACTAATATGATGGAAAAGAATAAACATAAAAAATAATATTTAGCAAAACATTAAAATCATATACAGTATAAACAAAATTTACTGGATTTGAAAATTTAGCCCAAGAAGTTGATGATGCCAGAAGTATATTTATAATTTGATTAACTTTTAGTACAACCCCAATTCATGAACAAAAGACGCGTTGAATTAAATGATAGAGACTGGTAATTATTTGATCTTGATTATGATACTTCGTATATATAGCTGATTCATTAAATTTATATTTAACATTTTTTTTAATTATTTTAGACAGGTACAGACGGACCTATAGACGACAACAAATGGACACATAATGATCATCCAAATTTTGCCCGACAGTGTAAAAACAAAATGGAATGCACTTAAATCTGGTTATGAAAATTTAAAAAGACTATAGATAATTAATGTTGACTATTTATAATTAATGTTGGCTAAATTTTATTAATTTCAATTAAATTGCTATTTTATGCCAAATTCTTTTCTAATTCCATGCATAAAATTTTGAAATATTATTTTCTTTTAAAAATTTATTTTAATTATATTTTTTCATAAATATTATAAGATTAACTTATCATTATAATCTCAATCTCAAATTCTTAGTCATGGAATTTTTTTTATTGTGAGATAAAATTCATATAACAAAACAACAGGAATTTTTTATTGATAGAATAATATTCAAATAACAAAATAACAGGCAATTATTATTGTGAGATAATATTCAAATAACAAAGATTTTATTCTTTTCAAAGAAATTAAATATAACTTTATGTAATATTACAATATTGTGATTTAGAAATTTTTCTAAATCATAAAATTAATAATTAAATAATGTCTAAAAATTTCTAAAAGAACAATAGCTAGAGATAATATAATTATATAGTGCTTCCTTCTAATATAATGTCTACTTACAAACAAAATGTATAATTAATTATACTGTATATTGGATATATATAATCAATTCTTTAATATTCAAAATTTATTGTAAGGTTTAATTTTATTTCACATTCAATTTTGGAATAACACAATATTTTTTTTTTTTTTTTAAGGAAAAGATACTTCTTGGTACTCAACCATCAAATTTTATGTTAACTTTCTTAATTGTACTTCACTTCAATTTAAATTACAAATAAAAGCCCTTTCCAGTTAAATAATACTTTACCAATGTATTAGTTGTATGAATAGCTGGTATGATAGCGAAAAGTAATGAAAATTCTTAAATTAATGGACAAGTATGATGACAAATAAAATAAAAAAATCAAACATAGTGTCTTACCTATACATTTATATGATATAAAACATCTTGATTTTTGCATTATATACTAGCCATATTCAGTATAAGTTCATATCTTATACCAGAGAATTTTCATTTTAAGCGCACCTGCAGCACTTTTACTGTTGCTATTTCTGAATCGTTATTACTTATTACCAATAATGATCTATAAATTTTATCAAAGCTAAGATCTTGGCAGAACATTTGAATAATTTAAATTTTTAACCATTTTAGAAAAATCAAATTGAAAGAATCAATTAAAAAATGTAAAATGAGAATGCCAAATTTATTTATTCTCGTTATATAAAATATTTATTGATTATATGTGGATTACTTAAATTTTGAGTATCTAAATTATATTTATTATATTTAGGTTAAACCTATATTAAATATTCCCAAAATCTAGAGTATAGTCAAACTCTGATATAATGAGTGCGTTCACAAAATTCAAATGGATTGGATTGAGTCGATGCCTTCAATCCAATCCATATTCACAAATTGCAAAATTGATTTGGATTGCATTTGGATTATTAAATTTCCAATCCAAGGTATACCTCATGATTGAATATACCGTACTATAGCTCACCCACCTATCACCCCTTATGACCACCTACTATAAATTTTTCTTTAACAAAATTAGTTTCGTTTAGTTTATTAAACAATGGCAACAATACTTCGCTCCGAAGAAACTTATAATAAAATGACAATAACACGCAAAGTTCTATTAATAAACTAAATCGAGTTAAGATGCAATACAAAAATCAAAAATCTTTATATGAACATGGGATTGGATATGATTATCAGATCCAATCCAAATGATCGGCAATCCAATCCTAATCCAATTGTCACGGGATATTTTTTTTTATTTTATTTTTATTTTTTTTATTTTTATCGTTTTTATTTATTTCTATTTTTATCTTTTAGTTATTTTTAATTATTTTTAAATAGATTACTTGTAGTTGATTTTGGTTGTTTATAGATTAGATAAAAAGCGGAAGCTTAGCGATATAAAGTGGCTGAATACAAGTGGCTGTATAGACAAATGTGCCCAGATCGCCACAATTGGCCGGGAAACGATCTTGGCCGGGAGACGATTATGTCCGAAGGACAGAATCGTCCTAAAAATTTAATGTTATATAAAGGGCCGGTGTTGAAAGATAGAGATAGTTCAGTGAGAATTCGTCTAGTTTTTGTTATAAGATAGAAATCGGATATTACAGAGCGCCGGCTGAGGCAGTAATATCGTATTTTTTTTAACGAATAAACTTGTCGTTTTGCTTCCGAATTATTGATACACGTTTATACATTGATTATTATTGTTGTTTTATATTGTTTATTATCATTTGTTATACATCATTGATTTACTATACATATTTGATAAGTAATTGCTATTATAAACATACTATCCGATATACCTTTAATTTATCCTATCATTTATTATCACCTATAATCGTTCCATATCGACTATTAACATACACACATATCATCTTACCGATTGTTATATATCGCCATATTACCTTACCACTAACCTACCGATCCTTATTTTTCTTTCTGTTACTACCTACTAAACGTCACAAATCGGTGGTAACAGTATCATGTGACGCTTATGTAATCTGAAAAAATTGAGAAAATATTTTTATTTAATAAATCAATTACTTATAACGAGTAGATAATATATTTTTAATTTTATTAAAATTGAATCATAGAAAAATTTTTTATTTAAATTTTTCTGATTTTTGAGTATAGAGGTTTTGCACTGTATGTTAAAATTATTACAAAATCA
>QZLH01000079.1:53342-89442 GCA_003833135.1 Oehlia diaphana | reverse complement strand
ATATCGCCATATTACCTTACCACTAACCTACCGATCCTTATTTTTCTTTCTGTTACTACCTACTAAACGTCACAAATCGGTGGTAACAGTAACAATATTTATGCAAAATACATTATGATGTGCAAAAACGTTGATCACAAGTTTGCTTGTACCGCAGGTACGGCAGGTGTCGCAGCAGGCGTCACGGCAGGTAGCGGGCTCCTGATTGCAGCAGGTGTTTTTTTACAGCAGTAATAGGCTATTTTTGGAAATTGGATTTTTGAGCTTCTTAGTATAGATTTACATTCATTTCCAAATTAATTAGCTTATTTTTAATTTTCTCAACATAAATGGTTAGGTAAAATTTTTTTCTGAATTGTTGGTCCTATATCATTCTACTGGATTAATTATTAAAAAAAATGTATTAAAAATATATTTGGTCTAATTTTGATGCTACATATATAGTAACGCATAGAGTTGACCTGAAAGTATTAAGAAAGTGTTTTGGCAATTTTCTTGAAATTTTGTATATATCCAAATTATTAAGAAAAAAAATTTCAAAAAAACGTCGGGTTCAACGTTTTTTAACAAAAAACGTTTTCTTATTTCTTTTAATGAAAAAACATCTGGTTTGATGTTTTTTCAATTAAAAGAAATATCATTTTTTTCGTTTTTTTCGATTTAAAAAATTTTTTTTCTTTCTTTCTTCTAATGAAAAAACGTCTGGTTCGACATTTTTTGATTAAAATAGTTTCTTTTGGTGAAAACACGTCTGTTTTGACTTTTTTTTTAATTAAAAAACTTTTTTCATTTCTTTAATAAAAAAACGTCTGGTTCGACATTTATTTTTATTTCTTCTAATGAAAAAAAGAACAATGAAAAAACGTCGACAACGAATTTACGATCAAAAAAGGTTGATATCGAAGAAAGACGTTTGCGTTTCGAGCTTAAAATAGAAGAATGAAAAATAAGTTTAAGAGAACGTGATATAGCTTTGAGAAAAGCGGTGACTGAGGTAGAGGCTATTGAAATCTCTAATGAAAAGGCAAAATTAGCCTTAAAAAATAATTAGATTTATGTATTGATAATGAAATAATAAACCAGTTTATAATTAGTAAATACTTTGATTTGATATCAATAATTTTCTTATAAATAAATGGTGTTAAATATTAGGATTTTTTTAAGTTATCTAAGTGATACAATTATATTCGGTAATCAACACATGTTGATTTTACCGCGGTCTTCGTTTTTAAAACATGCTTTGAGTATGTTTGAGTATTCCCTTTATATGATAAATTAAAGCTTGTCGGAAAATCATATACGGTTAGCGACAAAATTCACAATTATATTAGCGTCTTTAATTGTTACTTTTACATGTTTAATTAAGCCTGAATTTTTTTTAGTAACAGTTGTACAATTCAGTGTTGAATTGATTGATCCATTTTGGTGAACGATTTTTGATAAAAACAGCAGCGAATAAAATAGGAGATCAAGTTCCAATCCAATCTTTTGCTCGATTATTTAAAAGCGAAGATACATTCAGTATTTCACATTTAAACTTGTTGCAAGACGCATTATTCAAAGTTGAAGGAGCAGGACAGATCACTGCTGTTATCTCATGAAATACCAGACAAAAAATCGTAATATAAAAAAATTTTACAACAGAATTCTCCAGGTTTCTTATTTATTTAAGTTTTTATTTGAAATATTTATAAATATAGAAATTTCTAAGCCGTATAGATTTATGTTACATAAGCATAACAAGATTAGGCCCATCAGCCGATATGTTTTAACGCGCTTCCATCTAAAAGTCTATTTAAAATCTGTTATCCCGCGCCCATAGTCCCATACATTCCTAAAATAAAAGAACAAATGATTTAGTAAAATTAACAAAATAATTAAACAATTATAATTTTTATAGTACATTCCGGTAACAAAATTTAAAGTGAAAAATTCAATTTTATTATTAATAGTAATCACAGTTACAACTAATGAGTGTATTCAAATATAATAATTATATCGTAAATCCACGGTTAATTGCTGAGAGTTCTTTTGTCTGATTATATTAGAACGTAAGATATTACACGGTGCGATATTAATTAAATGTAATCTTAATAGTCATAACACTGAATACATAATAATCTTTCAAATCAAGATATTATTTATGCCTATACAAATCTTTCAAATCCTTCGCCAAAAGAAATATTATTATTTATATCCATTCAAATCCTTCAAATCCTTCATCAAAAGAACTATTATTATTTATATCCATTCAAATCCTTCAAATCCTTCACCAAAAGAAACATTATTATTAAACTTTTTCACTATTCCTCTTGCTTTATATTCTTCTATCAAATCTTCTACATTATCTATATGACCAAATTGTAATAACAGAGGACGTCTACCTTTCCAATTATCAAAAAATAATTTTAAGGATTCCAAACTGGGAGCATCACTAAATTTAAATTTAAACAAATTAATTGGTGATGATTTAATTAATACACCAAATAATTCATCCCAATCAAACTCAACATTTCCAGTAATGAATAATCCATCTAAATAATTACATTTATTTAATAAACTTTCGAATTCAGAAAGATTATTATCGTTATATGTCAACATTATTTTAAGATACTGAAGTTTCGGACATTTTTGATGAATAACTTTGGTAATAATTTTCTCATCATTTAATACATTAACGTTAAATATAGTATTAGTTCTAATTTCAGTAAGAAGCCCATTCGTACTCTCTATTAAACTTATTAAAGTATTAAATGGAATTTTACTAACTCTTAAGATTTCTAAATATGGTAAAGATACATCATCTAAACAATTCCATTCCAATACATCGTTAAGACAACCGCTCACTTCTAATCCTCTTAAATTTACAAAAGATGAAATAATCTTTGTATTCGATCTTTTGGTTAATTTAAAATATTGTACGGTATTTACATGTTCAATTAAAGAATTTTCAAGGGCTACACAAAAATATACATCGCTGTATGAATGAGTTGTTAAACAAATTTTCGATAAATTCCTTTGACCCCTGATTAATCTAATAATTCCATCATTATTATTAAGAGCTTCTATAAAAAGATCCAAAACTTTAATCGATTTACATAATTCTAGTAAACCATCTGAAAGTTCATTCTTTATACTAGTACTACAATTAAGATATTGAATTCTTGAAAAGCAACTTTTGGCTCCAGGAAAAAGATGTAATTGATAAGCAAATTGATAAGATATATAAAGATGTGTATAATATCTATTTTCATTAATAAAAAGATTAATCATTTCATTTTTAATAATTAATAATTTTGATTTATCTTGAAATGATTTAATCATTCTCTCAATTTTATTAAAATTTAAATGTCTACAAAAACTAATATAATCAAATAAAGGTTTACGATATAAATCTATTAAATGATCAAGTCCTAATTCCATTTTTTTTTCATCTGAAAGGTGAGAAAGAATTATATTTAATAATAACTTGTCTTGTTTCTTCTTTAAAGTTTTCCATGGATTTTTCCATAAAATTGGAATAATTATTTTACACCAAACTTTATTAACTGTGAGGCATGAAAAAAGAATATTTTTATCATATCGTAATTCTTCGAATATAATATAAATGACATCGTCGCTTAGCTTAAACATTTTTCTTTCTTTCTTTTTTTTTTTTTTAGAAAAAAAAAAAAAAATTTCCAAAATAAAGGGAAAATATCGTAATTTTTTTTTTTTTTTTTTTTTTTTTTTAAAAAAAAAAAAAAAAATTTCCAAAATGATGAGCAAATATCGTCATTTATTTTATTTATAAAATTATATTGTCGTACAGAATTGATTTTGCTTAGTAATTATTTAAGTCGATCTGATACAAAAGTCCGTCACGCGGCCGATTTTTTGATTTTTTTTCTCATTGACAAATCTATAATTAGAATACAAGGGGTGTACGATATTAACGTACGAACTGAACCGAGTTTATTAAGGGAACCCCATTTAAGTGTTATACCTTACATATGTTTAAAAAGTAAGCCTATTCTCATTTTGTTTTACTGATAAAAGGAATAAAATTTTTAAACAAAAAAATAAAATTACTTTAATTAGTTTGCCGTAGTATTTATTGATTACTGCTGCATAGCGGAGTTAGACGGAATACACAAAGCTGCACGTTATATCAACAAAGGAATTCTACTGTATATTTTTGTCGATCAAAGAAAGTCTTTAGAGAAAATAAAGAATTTCTAAAAAACATGCATGTAAACTTTATTATATTATTTATTTCTATTTATAAATTTAACAATGACAGTATAATATAGTTGACATATGCGTGATAATAAATATGAATATGATGATGAAAAGGAAAAATTTACATAAATATTTACAAAAATTTTCTCGTAAAAAACAATAAAATCTCGTAAAATTCTTGAAAATTCTTATCATACTAATAAATATTATTTCTCATAAACAAGAAGTTACATAATACGAAAACAAAAATAAAGATAATAGTAATAGCAAAAATAAAAGTAATAATGAATAATGATAATGTTATTAAACAATCTTTAAAATCAAAATCATCAATAAGAAATTCAATAAAATCAAGTACATAATTAATGATAGGATATATACGTTTAAAATCAAGGTATACTAAATAATATTCATCATATTTTTTACAATGTTCAATTAAATGTTTGATTTCATTATCTGACATCCATGATGGAAAAACTTCATAAAGAACTCCTTTTTCTTCAATAGAATTTATATGATTTCCTCTTCCTGTTATAAATTTTATAATTGATATATTTTTGTAATAAGATTCTTTAATTGTATTTATAACAAGACGTTTTGCCGTTTCACATTGAAAATTATGAAGATCAACTTCAACTTCTTTTAATGATGACATTGTTATTATTATATATTTGATTTAATATGTTTTTTAAAAATTGCAAAATATTCTTCAAAAAAAATTCTTAAATTCTATAAATTTTGTAAGACAAATTTCAGTTGCACCTTTTATAAACATTTTTGAAACAACGAATGAAACACAAAAACAAAAGGATTTTCTTTATTTTCTTTCTTCATAGAGTGAAACAAACAATGAAAAAGTGACGTGCCAATAAAAATCCTTTTTTACTATCAGTTAATGACAATCATAAGACCACATGAACTTGTGACTGGTGACGATCACCATTCACCACTATCAAAATTAGGGTGAAGTTCCGGGCAAAGTTAAAAATTTTATTTAATTTTTCCTTGAAATTTCTCCCTAATGCTAGTATGATCAATAATGAAGATTTAGCAATTTTAGAAATTTTCTATTCATTTTTGTATTATCACAATATTTTGAAAAAAAATTTCTTTTTCTTTTTTTTGCACGAACATTTTTTTATTTTATCTTTTTCTTTTTTTTAATTGCGACGGATCTAAATTCCGGAGTTTATTTGATATGTAAGAATAAAAATATTAAAATATTTAATTTAAAAAAAATAAAAAATAAAATAACAATATATAAATAAATAATAAAATGACAATGTACAAATAAATAACAAGATATAAATAAAAGATAAATGCAATAAATATAATATAAACTAGTAGAACGTGAAACATTCTAATATGTATTGTGCACTATTTATGAAACTAATAACTATACAGTTGACCCCCTCTATAGTCACCCCAGATATAGTCACATCCCTCCTTATAAGCACATTTACATTGTCCCAAGTTATTAATAAGCTTATTAAATAACCTCCTCTTTAGTCCTCATCATATAGTATTTTTATAATCACACCGATTTTTTTTGGTCCCGAAGGGTGTGACTATATATCAGGGAATTGACTATATACATTACGCATGTAATAAACAACAAGTAATATTATTATTAATAAATAACATGCTGATCTTAATAAATGTTCAATAATTAATTTTCTGATAAATGAAGGATTGGGAGTTAAATAAAGATAAACTAAAAAATATCCATCATGTTTTTTACAATGTTCGATAAAATATTTAATCTTAGAATCTGTCATCCATGATGGAAAAGCTTCATAAATAACCCCTCGTTCTCCATTTACATTTATATGATTTTCTCGTCCTGTTATAAATTTTACGTGTGGTATTTTATTAGAATAACAATTTTTGATCGTTTGTATAACGACATCTTTTGCTTGTTCACTTGTAAGATAGAGCAAATCAATTTCAACTTCTCTCACTGGATAATAACAGTCCGTCATTTTTTGTTAACTTTTGTATGAGTTGGGTTTTCTTGAGTTTTCTTTTTTTATTTAAAAAAAAAAAATTGCAATAATTTTCAATTTTTAAAATTTTCAAATTATTTTGATAAATTTCTCGAAATTTCGTAACGATAATACAAGAAAAATTTAATCTTTTTATGAACAAATCTAAAATGACGATCAGCAAAAAAAAAACTAAACCGTAAAAGAGGAATAATACTTTATATCATGCATGAGCTTTATTTATAGAAATGAAACTCTTAAAAAAAACAAAAGCGGCGTGGTGATCTTTGAACAATAGTTTCGAATTTTGACGATCCGTTTCAGAAACTAAATAATCAATATGCAAATGATGCGTAAACAGTAAAGTTTATTTCACACAATAACTTTATGATTTTCAAACATTTATTTTATTCATTTGGTACGTGCGTGCAAACGTGCCATATTATTCGTATTAATATACTCTGTTAAATGTATCAGAAATAATAGTTGAATGAAAATTTATAAGACAAAATCTTTCAAAAAGGAAGAAAAAGAGATTTGATAATAAAACTTGTTTTGAATAAAAGTTTTTACGTTTTAATGTACGTATTATCTTAAAATAAAACATTTATTTTTTTTTCTTTTTTTTTTCTTAATTGTTATCAATAATTTTATTCTAAAAATAAGTTCTAGCTATATATTATATAATACAACTGTGTCATATTAGCTCCTGTTCAATTCCGGTCGGTTCGATTTTTTCGGTCATATACATTCCATATATACATTCTATTGATGATGCGCTAAAACTCAAAAGGTTGTGTTGATGTGTTACATAAAAAATCAGACAAACAAACCCCCAATCGAAAAATATGCAACCGACCGGAATTGAAAGAATTAATTGATCTATTTTTGTAATGAGATTCTTTAATTGTATCTATTAGGGAAACGGTTACCCTTTACGAGGTCCGGATCTTATCACGTTGGAAATAATTATACAATAATATGAAAGATCAAAGATAAAAAAAGTAAACTGACATATTCAATTTATTTAATTCACTTTATTTTTGATTTATTTCGTATTTGTTGTGCAAATGATTTATTTTGTTTTATATTTGTCTATAAAATTTTACAAGATAATCTATCTATTTGGGTGCGTTGAAAAAATTTTATATTGTAGATTTTCCAAAAATAAAAATGAAACAAAAAAATAATATTCATTGTTCAAAAAGCTAAAAATATATCTAACACGAAAGAGGTAATTCAATCAATAACAAATTTGTAATATATGAAGAACCAATTATATATCGGACTCAAAGGACATGTGGGCGGACATTTCCTCATCTAAAACATATAATGACAGTCCTTTTCTACACTCCGGACTAATAAACCGTTTTGCGGTTTTACGCTGAAGATTATGAAAATCTGCTTCGTTGTTATTAATTTGATTAATATGTTTTTTAAGAAATTACAAGGATTAAAAAAAACGTTTTTAAAATAATATAAAAAGGACTAAAAAATTTCAAAAGATCTTGCGCTAACAGTATTGAAAGATAAAGAAAGTTATCTTCAAAACAATTCTTAAGATTCTTGAAGTTTGTAATTTGAAACAGCGAGTGAAACACAAAAAATAGGATTTCTTAAACAATACGATTTGAAACGACGACGATCTTTACCCGTATCAGTTAATAACATCATAACATACCACATGGTTATATAAATTAAAATATCACCCGCATGGAGTTTCGGGTAGAGTTAAAAATGTGAAATTCTATGATCATCATTTAGCAATTTTCATATCACGACCTGATAAATTTCGCAGTTTATTTGATATATAATAATAATAAATATTTAATTTTTAAAAAAATAAATAAAATACAAGATGCAAATAAATGTATGATAAGATAAAAACCACAACTATCATACTAGTGAGATTTAGCAATTTCATATCACGACCTGATAAATTTCGCAGTTTATTTGATAAAAAAAAAAAAAAAATTATTTAAATTTTTAAAAAAATAAATATAATAACAAGATGCAAATAAATGTATGGTAAGATAAAATAAATGACAAGATATAAATACAAGATATAAATAAATAAAAATAAAAGACATATAAACCAGTAGAACATGAAACATATGTAAAAATCTATTATGAATCGTTAGTGTTTGAATACGTTATTTTATGACCAAAATAATCTTCCATTGAACTTAATAATAAGTTATAACTAATATCTGATATGTATAAAATATATAAAATATAAATAACTACTAATAATAATAAAACTAAAAATGATAATAATGCACATAATTTATTAGCACACGCTCCTTTATTCGAAGAATTAAGATAAACTAAATAATATCCATTATATGGTTCATAATCTTTGACCAAATATTTAATTTTAGAGTCTCGCATCCACGATGGAAATTTTTCATAAAGAACTCCTCGTTCTCCAGTTGAGTTTATATGATTTCCTCGTCCTGTTATAAATTTTACGCAGAGTATGCGTCTAGAATGACAAAGTCTGATCTTTTGTATGACTTTAAGTTTTGCGCTTTCACGTGTAAGATAGTGCAAATCAACAACTTCTTGCTCCAATGAATCATAGTACATAGTGAATAAGTTGAAGTTTATTTTTAAGAAAAATAATTGCAACAATTTTCAATTTTTAAATTATTTCAAGAGCGTTATTGAAGTTATTTTTGATAAATTTCTTGAAATTTCATAAGAAAAATTTAACCTTTTTATAAACAATCTAAACGACGATCGGTAAAAAAAAACTAAACCGCAAAAGAAAAATAAAGCTCATCATGCATGATGAGCTTTGTTTATAGGGAATGAAACCCTAAAAAAAACAAAGACCGAAAAAATTGGCGTGATGATGATCTTTAACAATTGTTTCGAATAATTGATGATCAAATACATGCAAGTGTAAACAAAGTTTATTACACACACAAATAGCTTTGTTAAATATGACAGAGCAAATAGTTGATGAAAATTTATAAACAAATCTGCAAAAGGAAGAAAGAGACCTTGATAACAAAACTTGTTTGGAATAAATTAATTATATACTACTACTTTTTACGCTTTAATGTATAACCTTATAACAATTAAGAAAGGATCAAAATATACGTAAATAAGTTCTCATATTAGCCTTGTTGTTCAATTCTGGTCGGTTACATTTTCGGTCATATACAAAATAAACCATTCTATTTGTGAAACTGAAAAATCCAAAATTTTTGGAGTCAAAAGGTCGGATATTCCATGTGTTACACAAAAAACCAGGCAAACAAAATGAAAACCCAATCGAAAAATGCAACCGACCGGAATTGAAAGGATGAGTTTTAATGATAGATATATTTTTGTAATGAGATTCTTTGACTGTATCTATTAGGGGAATTGTAACCGTTTACGAAGTCCGGAGCTTATCACGTTGAAAATGATATGAAAGGTCAAAGATAAAAGAGCAAACTGACATATTTAATTTATTTAATTCACTTTATTTTTGATTATTTCGCATTTGTTGTGCAAATAATTTATTTTGTTTTATATTGCTATAAAATTTTACAAAATAATAAAAATTCTATCTATTTGGCTGCGTTGAAAAAAATTTTAAATCAAAGATTTTCAAAAATAAAAATGAAACAAAAAAAAAATATTCATTGATCAAAAAGGCTAAAAATATCTAACACGAAAGAGGTAGTTCAGGCAATAACATATTTGTAATCGGACTCAAAGGACATGCGGGCGCACAATGGACATTTTTTGTAATATCTCATCTAGCTAAAACATATATGACAGCCCTTTGCTACGCTCCGGACTAATAAAACTTTTGCAGTTTTACGTCAAAGTTTACTCCAACTTAATTCAATGACGTTGTTTATCAATTTGATTAATAGTATATTTTTTAAGAAATTGCAAGGATTAAAGAAATGTTTTTAAAATAATATAAAAGGATTAAAAATTTTCAAAAAATCTTGCGCTAACAGTATTGAAAGATAAAGTAAGTTATCTCCAAAAAAATTCTTAAGATTCTTGATTTTGAAACAGTGATGAAACACAAAAAATATCACAAACAATATATATTTTAAGAATTTGGAACGATGACATCATAACATACCACTAGAGTTCATCACTGGTGAGATTTAGCAATTTTCATATAAATTTCGAAGTTTATTTGATATGTAATAATAAAAAAAAAAAATATTTAATTTTTAAAAAAATAAATAAAATAACAAGATGTAGTATGATAGATAAAAATAAATGATAAGATATAAATA
The DNA here is from genome assembly GCA_003833135.1 of Oehlia diaphana. Lineage (NCBI taxonomy): Eukaryota > Fungi > Glomeromycota > Glomeromycetes > Glomerales > Glomeraceae > Oehlia > Oehlia diaphana. The sequence goes on along the minus strand of QZLH01000079.1, from coordinate 78,980 downwards.
CAAGATATAAATAAATAAAAATAAAAGACATATAAACTAGTAGAACATGAAACATATGTAAAAATCTATTATGAATCGTTAGTGTTTGAATACGTTATTTTATGACCAAAATAATCTTCCATTGAACTTAACAATAAGTTATAACTAATATCTGATATGTATAAAATATAAATAACTACTAATAATAATAAAACTAAAAATGATACTAATAATGCACATAATTTATTAGCACACGCTCCTTTATTCGAAGAATTAAGATAAACTAAATAATATCCATTATATGGTTCATAATCTTTGACCAAATATTTAATTTTAGAGTCTCGCATCCACGATGGAAATTTTTCATAAAGAACCCCTCGTTCTCCAGTTGAGTTTATATGATTTCCTCGTCCTGTTATAAATTTTACGCAGAGTATGCGTCTATAATGACAAAGTCTGATCTTTTGTATAACTTTAAGTTTTGCGCTTTCACGTGTAAGATAGTGCAAATCAACAACTTCTTGCTCCAATGAATCATAGTACATAGTGAATAAGTTGAAGTTTATTTTTAAGAAAAATAATTGCAATAATTTTCAATTTTTAAATTATTTCAAGAGCGTTATTGAAGTTATTTTTGATAAAATTTCTTGAAATTTCATAAGAAAAATTTAACCTTTTTATAAACAATCTAAACGACGATCGGCAAAAAAAAAAACTAAACCGTAAAAGAAATAAAGCTCATCATGCATGAGCTTTATTTATAAAAAGGAATGAAACCCTTAAAAAAACAAAGACCGAAAAATTTGACGTGATGATCTTTAACAATTGTTTCCGAATTTTTGATGACCCGTTTTAGAAACTATGAAATTTAACATGCAAGTGATACGTAATAGCAAAAACAAAGTTTATTACACACATCACAAATAGCTTTGTTAAATGTGCCAGAGCAAATAGTTGATGAAAATTCATAAACAAATCTGCAAAAGGAAGAAAGGGACCTTGATAACAAAACTTGTTTGGAATAAATTAATTATATACATTTTACGCTTTAATGTATAACTTCATAACAATTAAGAAAGGATCAAAATATGCGTAAATAAGTACTTGTTGTTCAATTCTGGTCGGTTACATTTTTCGGTCATATACAAAATAAACCATTCTATTTGTGAAACTGAAAAATCCAAAAATTTTTGAGTCGATATTCCATGTGTTACACAAAAATCAGACAAACAAAATGAAAACCCAATCGAAAAATGTAACCGACCGGAATTGTAAGGATGAATTTAATGATTGATATATTTTTGTAATGATTCTTTGATTGTATCCATTAGGGAAACGGTAACCGTTTACGAAGTCCGGAACTTATCACGTTGGGAAAATAATGAAAGGTCAAAGATAAAAAAGCAAACTGATATATTTAATTTATTTAATTCACTTTATTTTTGATTTATTTCGTATTTGTTGTACAAATAATTTATTTTGTTATATTTTCTATAAAATTTTATAAAAATAATAAAAATTCTGTCTTTCTATTTGGGTGCGTTGTAAAAATTTTATATCAACGATTTTCAAAATAATCATTGATCAAACGCTAAAAATATCTAGCTAACACGAACGAGGTAGTTCAATCATTAACACATTTGTAATCTGACTCAAAGGACATGCGAGCGTATAATGGACATTTTTTGTAATATCTCATCTAAAACATATATGGCAGTCCTTTGCTACGCTCCGGACTTATAAAATGTTTTGCGGTTTACGCCAAAGATTTACTCCAACTTAATTAAATGACATTGTTGTATCAATTTGATTAATACTATGTTTTTAAGAAATTGCAAGGATTAAAAAAAAATGTTTTTAAAATAATATAAAAGGACTAAAAAATTTTCAAAAAATCTTGCGCTAATAGTATTGAAAGATAAAGAAAGTTATCTACAAAAATATTCTTAAGATTCTTGAAGTTTGTAAGTTGAAACAGCGAGTGAAACACAAAAAATAGGATGTTTCTCAAACAATATATATTTTAAGAATTGAAACGACGACGATCTTTATCCGTATTAGTTAAATAACATCATTACATACCACATGACTATATAAATTAAAATATCACCCGCATGGAGTTAAAAATGTGACATCACTGGCAATTTTCATATCTGACCTGATAAATTTCGTGATATGTAATAACAAAAAAAAAAAAAAAAAAAATTATTTTTTAAAAAAATAAATAAAATAACAATATGTAAATAAACGTATGATAGTAGATAAAAACCACAACTATCTCGCTGGTGAGATTTAGCAATTTCATATCACGACCTGATAAATTTCGCAGTTATTTGATATATAATAACAAAAAAAAAAAAAAAATATTTAATTTTTAAAAAAATAAATAAAATAACAAGATGTAAATAAATGTATGATAAGATAAAAATGAATGACAAGATATAAAAACAAGTTATAAATAAGTAAAAATAAAAGACATATAAACTAGTAGAGTATGAAACTATGTAAAAATCTAGTATGAATTGTGAGTGTTTGAATTCGTTATTTTATAATCCAAATAATCGCTCATTGAGCTTAAAGTTGAATAAGCTGCAACTAATATGTATAAAATATAAGTAAATACTAATAATAATAAAACTAAAAATGATAATAATGCACATAATTGTTTGGATGAAGGAGCGCGTGCTACTAAATCAAGATAAACTAAATAATATCCATTGCATGAATCATAATTTTGGACCAAACGTTTAATCTCAGAATCTAGCATCCACGATGGAAATTCTTCGTAAAGAACCCCTCGTTCTCCAGTTGCATTTATATGATTTCCTCGTCCTGTTATAAATTTTACGCAGGGTATGCATCTAGAATGACAATCTCTGATCTTTTGTATAACGATAAGTCTTGCGTGTTCACGTGTAAGATAGTGCAAATCAACAACTTCTTGCTCCAATGAATCATAGTACGACATTTTTTGTTGACTTTAGTATATTGAAAAAGTTGAAGTTTATTTTAAAAAAAAATAATTGCAATAATTTTCAATTTTTAAATTATTTCAAGAGCGTTCTTTAAGTTATTTTGATAAATTTCTTGAAATTTCATAAGAAAAATTTAACCTTTTTATAAACAATCAAAACGACGATCGGCAAAAAAACTAAACCGTAAAAGAGAAATAAAGCTCATCATGCATGAGCTTTATTTATAGGGAATGAAACCCTTAAAAAACAAAGACCGAAAAAATTGTCGTGATGATCAGTTGTTTCGAATTTTTGATGATCAACTATGAAATTTTAAACATGCAAGTGATACGTAATAGTAAAAATAAATGTACCAGCTGAGAGCTATTAGTTGATGAAATTTATAAAAAGAAATCTGTAAAAAGGAAAAAAGGGACCTTGATAACAAAACTTGTTTGGAATAAATTAATTATATACTTTTACGCCTTAATGTATAACCTTATAACAAAGGTAATTTTATTATATATAAGAATGTGAGAACAAATTAAAGACGATCAAAATATGCGTAAATAAGTTGTTATATACTGTCGGTATACCTTGTTCAATTCTGATCGGTTGCATTTTTCGTAAACCCAAAAATTTTTGGGTCAAAAGGTCGGATATTCCATGTGTTGCACAAAAAATCCGACAAACAAAAATCGTCAACCGGAATTGAAAGGATATATTTAATGATTAATAATATATTTTTGTAATGATTATATCTATTAGGGAAACGGTAACCGTACGAACTCCGGAGCTTATCACGTTGGAAATGATACAATATCATGAATAAAGTCAAAAAAAAAAAAAAGCAAGCTGATATATTTAATTCACTTTATTTTTGTTTCACTTTAATTTATTTCACATTTTTTGTAAATTTGTACAAATAATTTATTTTTGCTATAAAATTTTACCAAAATAATAAAAATTCTATCTGTTTAATTTTGGGAGCGTTAAAAAAATTTTTACATATTTTACATCAAAGATTTTCAAAATATAAATTGGAACAAAAAAAAAATTAATTTGAAACATCGAGTGAAACACAAAAAAATAAGATTTTCTTTATTTTCTTTCTTTCTCAAACCATACAATATTAAAGAATTGAAACAACGTAAAATGACGTGCGTCGTGACGATCTTCAGTTTAACATACCATATGACTAATTATCACCCGCTATCAAAATTAGGGTAAATTTAATCCTTCGGATCTATTATTTGATATGCAAGAATAAAAAAAAAAATATTTAATTTTTAAAAAAATGAACGTAATTTACGACAAGTTGCATATTTTTAAACTCCAGCTATATGATATAAGGATGCCCCCGATTTTTATTTCAGTCTTTTTACTTTTGTTCTAAGTTAATAAATAATTATTAATAAATGACAAGATATAAATAAATAACAAGACGTAAATAAAATAATACAAAGATGAAACATACGAGTAAAAAGTATGGAATTTTTATAGGAAAAGTTTAAATAAGTGAATGATATTTATGGTTAATAAAGCTTATTTATGATGTTATAATTATTAAACGCATGATCAGAACGATAACACTTTGGGCTATTATCGGGGATCTTCATTGATTGGTGAATATGGCCACTACATGGCCCATTTATTTCATTATTTTACAGTTAGACCCCTCTATATAGTCATACCCTATATGGTCACACTCCTTATAAGCATCCATTTTTACAGAACCTACTTAAAACATAATAAAGAAATCTTATCATACCAAATATTTTAACATACATATTATTTTTATTAATGATTAAACTTCTTTACAGTCACTTTTCTTATTTGTTGATTTTCATGGAATTTTGCACAAATTTGACATATAAATTGTAACACACCATGCAAAAAACCTTATTCTTTATGTAATTTCACCACTTCAATAACAAAAACTAACCAAACAAATTGTATATTATCAGCACAGAGGTTCGTGATTACAGTCACTTCACTGTATTAATCATCACTTTTGGTCGAACCAACCGGTCTAACTGTATAAATATAAAGATATATCTATGTATAAAATACAAGTAAATATTATAATTACTAATAAAATATAAATAAATATTAATAATAATAAAAGTGATAATAATGCTAATGAACATCCAAAAATTAATCTTCTAAATAATGAAGGAGCATGATTTAAATCAAGATAAACTAAATAATAACCATCATATTTTTGACATTGTTCAATTAAATGTCTAATCTCATTATCTAACATCCATGATGGAAAATCTTCATAAAGAACTCCTCTTTCCCCGGTTGCATTCACATGGTTTCCCCGTCCCGTTATAAATTTTACGCAGGGTATTTTTCTGAAATGACAATCTTTGATCGTTTGTATAACGAGAAGTTTTGTACGATCATGTAAATCAACTTCAACTTCAATTTCTTTCAATGAATAATAATATGACATTTTTTGTTAACTTTTAAAAATATTGAATAAGTTGAAATTTAAAAAAAATTGCAATAACTTTCAATTTTTTATTTTGATAAATTTCATGAAATTTTCATTTTATGAGAAAAATTTGATCTTTTTATGAACAATCTAAAAATGACGCTCATCATTACTATAAAAAATTCCATCCGTTCGTAAAAATGAGCCTTTCCCGGATCCATTCACGGAAAATGTAAATTATTCGATAAAACCCGTGATATAAGGTTATTAAATCCGGAAATATGAACCTTTTACGGAAAAAAAGATGTTTACCCTATAAAATAAAGTCGATCCATGTTTTTTATATTCCATGAGCTAACTCTATTTATGGGGAATAAAAGACCGAAAAATTAGCGTGAAGATCTTCGAATATTGATGATCCGTTTCATAATAAATTTAAACATGTGACTGACAGCAATAATGTACTTTATTTATTAAGTATGCCAAGCAAAAAAGTTGTATGAAACAAAATCTGCAAAAGGAAAGCAAGAAATCTTGATAACAAAAAATTTTGAAAAAAATCACTTAATAATATAACCATATAATGAAAAAATATTTTATTGTATTATTATGAATTTAGTATGAGAGAATTAATTAAAGACGATCAAAATGAAATATGCGCAAATGAAACAAAAGAAAGGGGATCTACATTATATAGTACAGTTAAATAAAAATAATAATGGTGTATCAAGGTTTGTACAATTTATCAAGACCAATCATTAGAATCCACTAGAACCCGCATAAGCTAATATATATAATAATAATAAAAATATAATAAAAATATCACAAATAATAAAAATAGTAATAAAATTATAATAATAATTAATGATTTATATGAATGAGATACATAATCTAAATTAACATAAACTAAATAATATCCATTATATGATTCATAATCTTGGACCAAATGTTCAATTTCAGTACCTAATACCCATGATGGAAAAGCTCTATGAAGAACTCCTCGCTCTCCATTTGAATTTCTATTATGATTATCTTTTTCTGTTATAAATTTTATACAGGATATTTTTCTAGAATGAGATTTTTTAACAGATTTTATAACGAGACGTCTTGCGGATTCACGGTTAAGTTTATGAAGATCAATTTCAGTTAATGTATTGGATAACATTTTTGATTGATTTTGATTATATTTATTTGAAAATATCTTTCTTTTAATTATTATTATTTGAAATTGAAAAAAAATTATGTCGAAAGTAAAAAACAATTTCCACTTTATTTATAAATGATTTGAAATAATAAAAATAATACGGACTAAAAATGTATATACGTATATATATTTCTATTTTAATACTTTCTTGTTTTACGATCACTTTCATGACAATCTCGTGTCACAAAAACGTCATACCTTGTAATCTTTGTTTGGCAACAAAATCAATGAATGAAATCATTGATAGTCAAATTTGGTTGATTGTTAAACCGGAAATCCGGAACTACGGATTACGGAAAATAAGATACCCTATTTTCTTTTTTTACATTGGTATTTAAAAGACTTATTAAGTATAAATGATTACTTTTACAATGAACTTTTTAATAATCATCAATTTTTATTTCTCTTTTAATTCATGAATAAACAAAAAAAATTTTTTTATTTATATTTCCTCTTTTAGTATTTTTATTTTTTATTCTTTGTATAAAATAAACTTAATGAAATACAAATACTTAATAAACAGGCGCATGAACTAAAATAATAGACTGATATATAACAATCGGTTCCTGTACATTCATTCCTTTTATGTTGATCATTGTTATAACCGAACAATAAATTAAATAATTGTCCTCCAAAAGCCGGAATCTATAAAATAATAATAAAAGGATAAAGTATATTATTAATTTGTATTAATTATGTATGAATTTTGTATGTAAAAAAGTAAAATATTTACGCATGCAATCATTCCCCTAAAAAAATTTTTTTAAAAAAAAATTTCGATTAGAATTTTATATTTTTAAAATATTATTTATTTATATTTAACTTACCAATTAGATCCAAATCTTTTAGTTCCAAACCATTCACTAACGATTATAGGAGTAATAGAATATAAATTTCCAAAACCAACTCCAACAAATATTGTAACTATCAATAATTTATCCAAATCATCAACATAAAATAAAATTAATAATTGAGCTAAAAATATCCAAACTCCGGATAATATAAAAAAGAATGATCTTGGTATTTTAAATAATAATCTTGCCATATCCGATATAAATCCGATGGATAATCTTCCTAAACAAGAGAAAATAGATAGAATGAATACGTGCGTATTTTGTAATTTATAAATTGGTGGTAAAGTAGAAGAAGAAGAATGTGAAGAATATAATGATTCGATTATCGTTCCAACATTATTTATATACATTAATCCTGCACCAGAAAAAAAAAACATTGTTATTGCTAATAATTTTGCATCAATATTATTAATAAAATCCCATCCACCAATATCAATTTCTTCTTTAATTTTATTTTGTAATAATGGTGTATTTTCAAATTTATTATTTTGTTTTGTGTTATAAGATGATGTATTTCCTTCTTCGAGTGATACAACGGTAGTATCCTGATTTATTGATGGTGGTACTACGACTAAAAACCAACTTCCAATAAATATACATAATCCTGCACTTATGGCTAAAAATACTAAGAAATGATAAGTATCATTCTTAAACCACAAACTATTTATTTCTGAATATATTGCTGCTGATAATCCGGATATCGCAATCGGTGCCCCGAGTGATATTCCTCTGAATGATGTAATGTTTTTTGCCTAATTATCAAAAAAAAAAAATATTTCATTCCACGAGCGTTATTAAAATTTCTTATCATTTTTTGACTATAAAAGAATCCATTACATTTTTGACAAAAAAAGGATCCATGCCAAAAAATGAATCCATTATTATTTTACCAAAAAATGAATTCCATTATTATTTTGACAAAAAATGAATCCATTATCATTTTTATTTTACTTTTTTTAAAAAAAAATCAAAGGCACTTACGACTATTACTAGACTTGACATTAAACCTGTAAAAAAAAAAGAAGAAAAAGAAAAATTAATCAAAAATGAGCGACGATAATCAATGCAAGCAACATAAAAATTTACCTGCAGCTGACGCCATTCCTGCTAAAAACATGTAAAAAGCACATAATAAGAATGATGGTCTAAGATTTCCTTCAAAAGTCATTGCAAGACAAAAGTATCCAATGAATATAACAAAAGCAGCAAAAAAAGGTCTACATATAAAAAGATAACCATTAAATCACGTGAATCTGTGACGATTATGTGACATTTATTAATGTTAATTATCAAATACCTTCTTCCTCCAAAATTATCAGCTATATAACCAAAAATTGGTTTACCAAGATAAACACCATAATTTGCGGCACTTCCAATTGTATTTATTTGAATAGAACTAAAATTTAATCGTTCTGCCAATGTTGTGCTATACGCGGAGAAAAGATATTGTGTACCACATACTGACGAAATTAAAAGTGCCGCTATAAAACTTAATGTTAGTTTTATTATTCGTAAATTCATTTTATTTCTTGACTGAATTATAGCGATTAAAAATGAATCTAAAAGATTGATCGATCAATTATTATTAAATTATAATTAGGGTAAAAATATGATTAAAATTTGGGTTTTTTTACAAGCGATTAAAAAGTGAATCTAAAAGATTTGATCGAACATATTATTATAATTTTAAGAAAAAAGGGTGAAGTTTATGATTTAATTTTTGTTCTTTTTATAATAAAATCAATAAAACAATTATAATTATTAAAAAAAAAACTTACTGCAATCATAATAATCAGAAAAAAAAAATAAAATAGAATAACGTTTAAAAACGATGCATATTTATGATTTTCACCTGTGATAGCCTTCTGTAAGGGGATGATCGACATTATCTGAATGGGATGTGAATACGGAGCTTCATTAATGAATAAGGAGTTTCATTAAACTCTAATAAATAGAAATGTATAAACACAATAATTAATTTGTATTAGTGATTATTATAAAAAAAAAAATTATGGTAATATGACCATTAATGTGATCGATAACACAATATTACTCCGATATTTCGAAAATGAGCACAAAATAAAACATTCTGGTTTCCGGAACATAGATCGACATATTTCATGATGCTTTTTTGATAAATGGTTAATAAATCCACAACAATTGCATCATATCAAATATCGAAAATAAGAAATTTGTATGAATTTGACTTTACATTTGTAACTATGAAACACTAGTTAGTCCACTTATTTGTTTTACTTGTCTATCTCTCGTTCGAAGAGGGAACTGAGAAGTAAATTAACGTAGCACAGGCTTATCGTAATAGATTACTTGGATATCAAGGTATACCATAAGCGGCAAAGTGATCGACTTGATTTCAGTGCGTGGTGTTGATTTGACGCTAGCGCAGGTCAAAGTACGGTACATTTGCCCATAAGTGATTAGTGAACTACATTGATCGCTATGATGTGCTTGTTACGCAGAAATAGTATTTAGATTAGGCCGTTCCAACATGGTTGTTTGTTTAACGTACCCCACCCCCTTCTATTTCTTTTAAAAAATCTAAATTTTGGTATCATATCACTTATGTTTAAATGCCCCCTAAATGGTCTCTGAATTTTCCCGAATTTTCCCAAAATTCTTAAAATTTTATTATGTTCATTTCATTTAGTTTGTTTGGTGAAACCCCCTTTCCCCAAGCTTTTCAGAAAATCTGGACGTGGATAGATCAGCCATAGTACTTATTATGTCTACACATTATAAAAATTAATGGTCACGGGTCGATGGTGCCATAGATACCCAATAAAAATAGCAAATTTTAGTTTTATCGTGTTCATCTTTTTTTTGCTCCGAACTCACAATGGGTTCTGTTCTTAGTAGTTCTTAGAATAACTCATCCTTGAACAAAATGATAACTTATAGGAAGTAAAAAGTAATATATGTAAAAGGAAGAGATATCTTTAATTTATAATTGTTTTAGTTTTAGTAATAATTTAAATATGCAGAAGTTTCCTAATTATTTCTTATAGTTATTTCTTTATTTATTATTATTGTATACATTCATTATTTATTTAGTAAGACATACATTTATTATTCACATTACAATCTATAAAATTATGCTGTTAGAATCACATGCTAAAGCCGGAAGTGATGTTAACATTTCGTAGTAGAAAATTGTTCATCACATACAAAATTAACCCGTTATTTTGAAATCTGTGCAAACAATCAAGAAGATTTAACAATTACAAATTTACGTTATATTGATTTTCCAAAACATTTTGTTTGGAAAAATGGAAATTGGCATCCAAGAAAAAGAGGTAGTGAAAATTTTTTCGCGACTTTTTCTTAAATTATTATTAAAAGTATTTTCGATTAGGTTTATAAAATGTTAACACGTTTAGAGCGTTAGAAATTGACATTAAGGCGACCGATCTAAAATAAAAATAGTTTTTGAAAAAAAAAAATATTTATACCAAATTTTTTTATTTATTTATTTTTATTTTTATTTTTATTTTTTATTATTTTTTTTTTTTTGAGAAAATCTAATCGTTTTTAATGATTTTGAACTTCCCAAATCATAATCTTTAAATTTTTTAATTCGTTAAATTATTATTTTTATTTCTTTTATTTAAATATTTACCATTTTTTATTATAATCATCGAAATGCATTTTTTTATAGCAATATGGAACACAAAATCATACGCCATCGTTAGATTCGTAGCACCGCAGACTTTTACCGAGTTTTATCAAGTAAGAGATAAAATGCCAAGTATGGATATTGTTGTAATGATGAATTTTTGAATATAAACAAACCGTAAGACCATCATATCGGTACCAATAGCCAAACGTTCAAAGGTTGATATCAAAGAGGACCAGAAGAACTCTGTTTAGAATATTTTGCTGCGGAACAATAACCCATCCACTTATCTATCTCTATAAAAAAATTAAACGTATTTTAATCCGTAAATGCAACATATTCTCGATAAAATTATTATTCGGTATGTTTAAATTAAATATTCGGGTCAAATTGTTTAATGACAAAAGATCGCAACAATGAATCGATTAAATAAATGCTTAGCTACATTATCTTTTTTTTAAAAAAAATCGTGGGTCTAAACACTCGGTGGTTTATTAATCATTTTTTTTCCAATAATTAATGATAATATCGTATGCGTCGGTTTATATTATTACAGTGAACGTAACAGTTAAATCAATAATATTGGTTGTATTATTAAATAAACATCATTAACACGCTATAAAGAATATATTTAAAATTAAATAATAAATTAGTTGTATTTAGTCAGAAATTTCCAAGTCGACTGATTGAAAGTCGCAATTATTACTTGTCGTCGGAATTAATTACGGTATATAAATCCGTAAATCTATAATTCTTGTTGATTTTTTAGATATTTAAATGGTAAAATCAATATTTCGTAATGCCGTAATTTCAATTCGGCAATTCCGACGGCATTTATAGTCGCAATCTATTAAATACAAAAAATAATTAAGAATTATCAACTAATTTTAAAAAAAAATTTAAAGCTTTATTACTTTCTTCATTATCGACATATGGAGTAATAATGGATGAATTAACAATGTTAATGCTCTACTAGTATATATTGAAGTTGAAATGTTTGGTATTTTTTTATCAGTTTCTTTAAATGCTTCTTTAATATCTTTAAGTTTCTTTATTTTTATAATATCTCACACATATACTGTAATAATGCCAAAAATTACACCAAAACTATAATATATCCGTTTAAGACTTCCGAAGTAATATTCCGTATATCGTCGATTTTTGTTCATTTGCTAGTCCAGACAATCCAAAGTAGTTACTAAAAATATGATATCCGGACTTTGCCGAAGTCCTTTTCACCAAAACCCATTTCGCCGAGACAATTTCGCCGAAGGGATATTTCACCGAAGTACCATTTCGCCGAAATGTCATTTCCTAAGTGGACATTCCGTTGAATGGCCATTTTACCGAAACCCATTTCACCGAAGCCATTCCACCTGGACATTTCGCCGAAATTTTTAATTTTTTCTTTTTTTGAAAAGACAAACGAATTATTTAATACATTATATTAAGTCACGTTTATTTTAATAAAAAAGATAACAAAATCATCATAAAATTAAAATGAAATATTTTAGAAAGTATTTGTACTTTGAGCATTTTTTATTTTCTTTGTATCGAATTATTAATGATCAAGGAAATATTTATCTGTTATATGTTAATCACTAAACATTTTCTGCGAAATGTCCTTTGACAAAATGGACGATTCAGGGGAAAAGGATTCGACGAAATGTCCATTCGATGACATCACATTCGGTGAAATATTTCTTCAGCAAAACTTACTTTCGGCGAAATGGTTTTCGGCAAAATGAAATTCGGCGAAACGTACCGTAACAAAATTTTATTCCGCCATCTCTAAAACAAATTCCATCATCGTCCATCATCGTCCATCATCGTCCATCATCGTATTTTAAGCTATATTTGCAATAAATTTTTTAAACAAAAATATTTTAATAATTCTTGATATTAAACAATAGAAACCAATAAAGTGAAATATCATATTAGAAATAATTTAATATAGAATTAAAACGTAATGCATTTAAATATTTGTGATATATTCGTCTATTTTAACCTTTTCAAAGCAAATTTCATATGTCCATCATTATTTCACCAATTTCCTTTATATCTGTATATCTTGTAAAACTATAAAATGGTCGAAATCTTGATTATATCTTCAAATGATACAATAAACATCGAAAATTATTACCGACGAATAAAAAAAAAATGTGACACATTAGAATAATAAATAAGTATGGACTAGTGGAAATCCGATATTGATAAGTTTATAAAGGATACAATCATGCATTATGAAGATTATGAAGGGTATTTAATTTACTAAATTAGTTCTCGTTGGGTTATTTTTTAAACATGTATAATGAAATGTGACTAACCAAAAGTAGACCGATATTTTTTCGGATATATTTTTTTCCGATGTATTTTTCTGCATTACGATAATTATGATTATTATTATTACAATAAATATTGTGATATCGATATTCATGTGTTTCTTCATAAAAAATAAGATTTTTTAATCGTTATACAGTGCATTTTAAATAAAAAAAGAATAAATTATAATCGGTTTTTACCATAACAATTCTTTTAGAATTTAGATTTTTTATAAATTTGGAAAAAGAATTTTTCCGTTAAAAATTAAGAGTAACAAATTTTCTATTAATAATTAAGAAGGAATCTTTTCTTAAAAAAATGAAATTTAGAAAACTGAAAAGAATATTCATAAATAAAGAACATCAAAATATTACACATTTATGATGTAATTTTATAAAAATGACTTGACTATAAATAGATTGCTTCTTTCTTGGCGGGTATTCTCTTTAATTTGTTATACAATACAAAATGTAAATAAAATCTTTGTTATCAGAACAAGACAAGGTGTATGAATTTATAATTGGCCGCAGCAGACTCGTGAAAACAACGATTTATATAAAAAAGTCTTTATTTGTTACACTCGAAAAAAAAAAGTGCTTACAGTACAATATGATCATTTGATAAAGTTTGATTGCCCATGCAATGCAACATGATGTGAATTATTTTTTTAGAAAGTAGAAAAAAAGAAGAAAAGAAGAAAAGAAGAAAAGCAGAAAAAAAAAATATTATGACTATTATAATTTTGCAAAAAAAAATCGAAAAAAAAAGCTTTGATATTCGGATAAAATCTAAATAATTTGAAATTTTTAAAATTTTTATCTTAAAAACATCTTAAATGAATATAGAATTTATATAATTGGATACAATATTAAAACAATGTACAATGTAATAGATACAATATAAAATAATGTACAATATAATTATAGATACAATATACAACATAATAAACAAATATCTTTATTTATATATATAAAATTTAACAAAAAAAAACCAAAAGCTCAAGGACTAATGTCTCTATTTAACGAACTAATATAATCATAGCTTTCTCTATAATCCTTAACGGCTTAACAGTTTTCTATATAAATGTGGTTTAGTTAAAATATCCAATTTTCTAACTTTATAAAATAATCTGAAAATATATAATTGAAAAAATGTTATTTTAAACCGCCATAAAACCCAAATAAGCAAATAAGGTTATAAGGTTATACTGATATCAGATAACAATTTTGTATCGTTCTTGGACGTAACCTTAAAATTTCTCCATATAGTAAATTATGGAAAGTATTATCCATTGTAACGACAATCATTCGTAAGTAATCATTAGATTAGATTTGTGCTTCTTCGCCGATGACGTCAATGAATTATCGATGTTGTCATCGTTCAGATTAACGTCGCAATAATATTCGTCAATTCCTGAGGATGCAAGCCTTTTCTCAAGTATCGTTATCCTTTCTTTTAAGGATTTAATTTCTTTTTGCGCTGATTCATAAAGCGTTTCAAGTTGTGAAGTTTTCGTTTCCAAAGTTCGTATATAGTTACATTGACGAAATTTTCTTTTATCAGCTAAATTCTTAACTTGCTTTTCCTATTTGACAAAAAAAAAAAAAAGTTCAGTAAAAAAAAATCACATGTTTTCGCGTGTAACTATGATAATTCATAACTCTATCTCAAGTTACGATGAAAATTACTATCTTTTTTTTTGTTTTTTAACTAATAAATGAGACTCACCTTTAAAGGCATCGTCATATATTTTCTACGTTTAATTAGAATTTGTTTTTCGACATGACTCGAATTTAGAGCTTGTTCTATAAACATAATATTCAAATAATAAAAAATAATGTTAAAGTTGTTACCATTTAATGTTTTCTAATATCGTACAATAATTGTGTATCTGAAATAAAGTTTTTTTTTTTTTTTTTTTTTGTCGCTTTTTTTCCGGTTGTTATACAATTATGAACAAAAATACAAATATATGACATGATAATAAAGTCATTTTGAGGACTGTATTAGAGTAAATAATAATAAAAATTTTTTATAAGATTTAAAAAGACGAAAAGGTACCATTATAAATTGGTCTTGGCAAAGGTAAACTAAAACAAGCGGGCAACGATCGGTTCTCATCCATTTTTCGAAAACTAATAAGTAGGAAATTTGTTGCACGAAGAGCTCATCCTTTTCATTGTAATCGTATTTTATATATAAAATTTTTTTAACCCGGAAATAATTACGGGAAATCACGAAAATTGGTTATTTTTAATATTTAACCAAAATATTGGTAAAAGAAACGTGCCCATTTAATTGGATGTCCTTAAAAAAATTCTAGCCAATGAAATATCTTACTTTAGACATCACTATTTGATCATCTTAACTTAAATAATATATAAGGTTGTAATCTGACTTAAAAATTAAAATGCATATGAAAAATAATGTAGGGTCTAACCATAATTCTAAAGTTCGTTTAACATATTACTCATCACGTGATATAACTGTGTTAATTAAAATAAATTTTGACGATTAAAATTTATAAAAAGAAAAGCCGTTAAAACTATTAATTAAATTATTATATTTATTTCTATTTTATAAGTTTCAGATAAGATTTTATATTTAATTTATTATTAGTATAAAAAAAAAAAAAAAAAAAAAAAATTCTTTTTTCTTTTCCGATAAATTAATAATTGTGATCTGCATCTGGATATTCACTTGGTGTAATGATTCTTTTCCCACACAGACTGAATTAAAAATACTTGGTGGTCATACCCTAAAAAAAAAATCTAGATATCGCGATAAACGTATTTCCGAAAAACGAGGTTTAATAATATTAATGTATTGGTTTTTGATTTCGATTATGGCGCAAAAAGATATCATGTACAAAGTTTAAAAAGATTAGATGTTTCAAAATTCCCGATATTGGTTTGGATAAGATAATTTTTTTTTGTTTAAAATAATTTTTTGTGAGAACAATTATAAAAGATATTTTCATTTATGTAATGTACATTATTCTAAAATTGGGTAAGGTTTGTGGTCACAATATTTACTAACCAATAAATTTGGGAAAAATAAATAAAAACAATAAGTTTTATTATAGGTTAGTTATTTTTTTTTTTTATTAATAACAAAATTTTTTTATTTATCTATTTTAGGAAATATTTTGTCGAATAAATTGCGTTAATATTTTCGCGTCGATTTTGTCACATTTAACACAATTATCACAATTCACGTGACGTTATGTTCATTGTTTTAAAATCAATTTTATTTTTATATTTAAAAACCTTGGCATTATAGTTAGCCATGTAGTCACGGCTTCGCGGCTATATTAATCAAATTGACATCATCCATATTGAGACTATAATCATTAGCCGTTTATATTTCCGAACTTCTTACAATCACCTACTAGAGCATGATCTCGTCAAAGCAAGGTCACGTTGCTTCTGTTCAACATAACATTATGAACTTTGTAATATGAATTACTTTGGCCGTTTATTAAATAGTCAGTTTAAATTACATGTACAGTACATAAAATTAAATAACTTACCCTGGTAATATTACATTTGCTTAACGAAATTTCGAGTGTTTGGCGAAAATGCAGATGTAAGACTAATGGAATCTCCCAAAAATCCCAACATCCATAATATCGACTGTCCAATGTCCATAATATCGATAGCCCATAATTCTGAAATCAAAATCCCGACGGTCACAGAATCTCAACGGTTATAGATCTTGCTGGTAAAATCTCGAAATTTAGAAATTTAGAAGTCTGATTTTCATAATTCCTTTAAATTAAATAATAAAATTTGTAATATTTATAATTCCTTTAAATTGAAATAATAAATTTAATAATTTTTGTTAATCCAATTAATATTAATATTAACATTATTAACATTAAAATAAATATTATTATTAACGCAAAATATTTATCAATTATTAAAGCAAATGATATAGAAATTTAATAAAATTATGTCGCAATCTTTTTTTTAAACAAAAAAATTTAAGTCTCAATCTTATAATCAATATTATAAAGAAAAAGTTGTATGTTTATCAATAATTTTTATTATCAAATCAAGCTCTTTTTTTCGGACGTTTGCTCATCATGAAGAATGCATCAGCCTGAACATCTACTTGTTTTTTTTATATGATAACGTAAGCTCATAAACTTCACATTATTTTTAAAAAAAATCGATTTTCTGACTAATATACTTTGGAAAAAAAATTACAATACAAAAATACGTTGTCTTGAGGCTATAAATTCCATGAATACGATAAATTTTTATAGAGAATTGGAATTGAATTTACAAATATTTTGTGATACTTGTGATCGTAATTTTATTAGCGATGCAAATGGACGAATATTATTATTATTGAAAGACTTCGACATTTGACTGTCAGGATTTTATACTGTTGGGTTTCTATAACTTGGTCTGTCCAGATTTTGGAATTTTAGTGTCAAAATTATTTATCAAGATTATGGATGTCAGGATTTTGTGATAAACCCTATAAGATGTCTACAAAATATTAGAAAATATGCAAAAAGGACAAATTTTTGTACATTTTTTTTACAGTAAGCATTGTTTGCATATTTTCTACATATTTTATGGACATCCTATCATCCTATAAACATTTTATGTATTTTGTACATTTTCTATATAATCCCTGTATGTTTCCTGAACATTTCTTTTTATAAGGAGAGCGCGTTACAAGCCATCTTCGCAATTAAAGACTTGATACAATTTCTGATTAAGGAGTTATGTGAAAGTGGGAAAGTTTATCATTTCTAGGCTTTTCAGCTTATCCTTGTGTATTTTTGGATATTTGTACCTTT
Source organism: Oehlia diaphana (assembly GCA_003833135.1). Classification (NCBI taxonomy): domain Eukaryota; kingdom Fungi; phylum Glomeromycota; class Glomeromycetes; order Glomerales; family Glomeraceae; genus Oehlia; species Oehlia diaphana. The sequence goes on along the minus strand of QZLH01000079.1, from coordinate 60,774 downwards.
TTTTTTGACATTTGATCCATTTTATTTTAATAACTTCATGATATTCTTAAAGGGGTGGTTGTGGTGGGACGGTGCGTGGCACTTGCATATAGTATATTTAATGGTTACGGTACGTTCGCCTAAGTCCATTTCACCGGAGGACTTTTCGTCGAAGCCATTTCATCGCAAGGATGTTTCGCCGAAAAGACATTTCGCCGAACGAAAATTTCTCTGAATGGACATTTGTCAAATCCTTTTCTCCGAATCATCCATACGCATTTTATCGTAATCAATAGGACATTTTAGTCGAAAATCTTAGCGATCGACATATTATTAATCTAATTTTTAAATAAATGCGTTACTAACTTAAATCTAATACGCGATTTTTATTAATAAATATTATACTATAAATCGAAATAAATATTAATAATAATGCTTTTAGTAATAAAAATTTTTGTAAATATCATATGGATATTTGGAAAAATATGGTTTGAAATTTCCGATGAAATGGCTTCGGCAAAAAGTCCTTCGGCGAAATGTCGAAATGACTTTGGCGAAATGTGTTTCGGTGAAATAGGTTTAAAGTCAGGGATACCATATTAATCATGCTTTCTTTAATCACGAAGAATTTCTTCTTTATCGCCCATCCATTAAATACGGTTGTTTAAGCACAATTCAACGTAAATTTGTAGGGACTTATTATCATCATTAGAAATAAATAAAAATAAGTTGATAACAGATAATGCCAACGCAATGATCTCAAAAAAAAAAAAAAAAAAAAAAATTTTTATTATTTTGAATTGAAATTAATATTTGTAATTTTAAAAGAAGTCCTTTCACGTTAATAAAAATTATTAAGGTGTCACATATACAGTATATGTATATAAAATTCGGGATAGTTTTTAGTAAAATTATAAATTAATGAATTGTATAATTGGCGGTTGGCACATTATCGCAGTAAAAATTTTTAATTTCATGAATATAATTTTAAAAATCGCTTTTAATTTTAATTCATTTCTGTGTGAACGATAATAGCGTAGAAAAAAAAAGTAAATTTCTTTGTCCAGCAACGGAGCGGGAGATGCGGCATATAACAACTAAAACTCTTTCTTAAATTTTAGTAACTCTAAGCTTATGAATTATATGGAGTGCGTGAAATTCTCATGTTAACTTAAAAATGGCATGTAAACATTTCACTTTTGCTCCAAGAAATTCACATTCACTCATACTTATGTAATCATCATATACCATGATGCATCAGCCTTTTGTCAACGATGACTTTCAATCATATCGGATATATGAAAGTTGATGTATAGACATCATTTAACATGATGTCAAAGACATCAACCGGCATAATGTCTAGACATCATGCTAATCATAATTATCATATATAGTGAGTTTTTATTTATGATAAATTTATCGATTTTCTGGAATCACATGATATTAAAATCGAATCCAGAAATTGGTAAATTTACCAAAATAAAAATTTACTATATTCGGTAGCCGACATACAGTATATCCGACATGACGTCTAGGTGTTATCTAATATGACGTTTGTATCATTAATTCATAATGTCTCTACATCATAATTCATGATACCTAGACATCATGTCTAGATCAACTTTATAATGCCCAGACATCCAAGCATCACATCATGATGCCCGGACATCAACCTTTTGTCATGGGTGGCTTTCCTATTCACTTTCATATGTTGTTCCATTTCTATTGTCTACTGCATATTATGACTAAAATTTTTTTTGTTGCTTTTTATGATCAAATGCTGATACATTGTAAGGTTATACATTCTCCTGAAGTTCTTGTAATTCTAGATGAAACTCAATATCATTTATTACGAAATTTTTCCCAAAATTATCAATAAATGAGTAGCCGGTTCTAATTAAAAATAAATAAATTTCAATTAATAAAATACACCAGTAACGCGTTTTACACAACAAATTCGCGTAATATTTCGTCATTTGGAGTTTTGAATCGATTAAGACGGTTAATCGATTAAAATTATCCAAACCACAATAATTCTGGTCAAATTATCTAATGCGGCCCAGAGCTGGTGAATTTTGGTCACGTGTTCTCCGAACTTGGACGAATTTGTATAAATTTTTAATAATAATAATAATAAAATAAGACTTCCTATAACTAAATGTATGATCAAAAACAATTTGGTGCAATTTGCGGCCAAAAAAAATTTTTAATATTTTAATATTAATCGATTATTAATCGATTAGAGTCCTTGGTTAATCGATTATTAATCGGGTAAAGTTTTTTTGGTCGGTTCCAACCTCTATCGTCATTTTCGTGTATCATTTCGTGTAGCATTTTCATTTCGTAAAAGTTCTTTTCGCCTTCAGAAATAATTGTATTGTTGTCAATTGTGTTATCAGAATCTTAACGTATGTTATATCGACAATATTGATATGAGTTAACATGTGACCTTATATGTTACTCACTTTCTATATACACATTCCTGATTCCGAAAGATTGCTTTTCAGATATTAAATTCCCTTAGTTGCAATACATGTATATTTTAGATTAGTTAACAGAAATATGCAAATCATTCAATACTTACCGTATAACGCTGCATATAGTACCTCCTTGTAATAGTACCCCTTCAAATAGTACCGGGGTATTATTCAAATTCACAGGTATTTTTGAAAAATACCCGGTACCAATCATATTCCGACTTAAACCTAATCAAAATTTATGTGCTAATTTATTTAATTGTAATAAAATCAAATGTACCCCCTTCCAACATACCCCTTTTAATAGTACCCCCCTCCTCCTATAGTATCCCCCGAGTACTATTCAATCTAAGCGGACTTTCTTGAATAGTACCGGGGGTACTATTTGCAGCGCTATACGGTATTATTTCATGAATATCCACCGATGCCTTGGGGCCCTCGAAGGGAGGGGAACATCGTGTATATAGAGTTTTTATTAGTTATCCATGGAATAAAAGGCTTATCCCGATGGATTTTATACTTATTTATACGGTAGAATAATTGACAAAAAAATCCATCGGCATATACATAATACCGATGGGATAAATAGGAAAAATGAATTTATCGTTGATATGTCCAAAAATAATTATGGTATTGATAGATTAATCAATTTCTCTAAAAACTTGGTTGATATTTGTTATATAAAACAATAATCCAATGCTTTGCAAAATTCTTGTTTAAGCATGCTAGTACAGTATCGGCCCAAACCATGTGATTTACTTTTATATAATTTTTTCAAAAACAAATAAATTAAACTTGAAACGAAACTTTACAATATAGTATATTAGCGTTAAACATGCATAAAAAAGGTTTCCAAGCCATTTAATTTTGTAATAAGCTTACATTATAAAGAAATTAAGCTACCAATTATTATAAAGCTTATAAATAATTAATATTCAATTCACTAAATCATCAACTTTACTTTCATCGTCAATTTCTAAATATCAAAATATAAATATAATTAGAATGTTTAAATGTATCATATAATGTTAAATCGTGTTTTATAGTACCTCTTAATTGTGTTGAACTAGATACTTCCAAGTCGACTAATTGAGAGTCACAAACTATTAAACAATAAAAAGTTAAAAAGTTAATAATTATTTACAGTAAGCAAAAATAAAAATTTTAAAAATAGAAATACCTTCATTATTAACATATGAAGTAATAATGGATGAATTAACGGGTTTTGGTAATAAATTACTAAATGTAAATACTCTACTGGTATATACAGCATCTGAATTCTTTTTATATGAAGCTGAGATATTTGGTATTTCTCCATCAGCTTCTTCAAATGCTGACTTAATCTCTTTTCTCTTATAACCAAATCTCTCATAAACACCCACCAACCCTTCAATAGAATCATACCAAAACTCAAAAATGTTTTTTAATTCTTTAGCTGTTGGTCTTTCATTTGAATTAGCACTCATACATTTATAAGCTAATTTCTTATAAAACTCAGGGGTTCTTTTTCCAAATTCTGGTCTGAGTCCATTACATATGGCTAATGCTAAATTTAAATCATGTTTTTTATTGTAAAAAGGTGGTTTTCCGGATGATAATTCAGCCATAACTACACCTAGACTATAAATATCGGATGATGATGTATATGGTTCTCCGTTTAAAACTTCTGGTGCAATATATGGCATTACTCCATAAACTTTACCATCTGATTTTTGTTCGTTTGCTGGTCCAGATAATCCAAAGTCTGAAATATAAGAGTATTCACTTTTAGTTTGTAAGATATTTCCACTATGAAAATCTTTATGAAAATATCCTATTTTATGCAGTTCCTTCAAGTCCATTAATGAATGACGCAATAATCGAATTTTATCTTTCCACATAATATTGTTAAAGTTATTAGAAAGACTATTTCTCAAATTTCCATTATCAGCAAATTTTATAACCATCATATATTCTTTAGTTTCTGGATATTCAGTTAATCCATAAAATTCTAATCCATCTCTGTTAGAAATTTTCCAATGTATTTTAAGCTATATTTTAATAAATAATAAAATAATTTATATTAAACATCTAAATGAAACAGATTAAATAAGATAGTATAAAAACGTACTTCATTTAAATATTTATCTGACATATTTTGTGATCCATTTAGCTTTTTCAAAGCAACTTTTATAGATTTAGGTTCTCTTTTTTTCCAACTTCCATCACTTTGTTCATCATAAAATGATTTACCATCAATCCAAGTTGCAGAATATACTTTTGCAAATCCACCTTCACCAATTTCTTTTATATCCGTAAATCTATCAAATGATACCCATTCAAGAAATTTGTCCTTATTTTTTGGCTTATACGTCGTATCTTTTATAAACTTATCAATATCAGGATTTCCGCTGGTCCATCCTTCCATTCTTCTAAATGGGTCACATTCTTTACACCATAATTCTTCAGTAAAAAGATTATTACAAAACGAACAATTTTTGTGATTGGAATTTCTACTTGAAATATATAATTTATTAAATTCACTTTCCATTAGGTTATTTTCGTAATATACAATACTCAAAAAAACAAGAAAAATAAAATTATTTTTTTGAATGAAAAAAAAAAATATTTATTTATAATGTTACTAAAAATGGATATTTTAACCGATCATTGCACAATCCAGGTGATCATTTAATTTGTTTTTCGGGCCGTATTTTTCCGATTCATTGATCGGCCTTTAATTCTCAGTATTCTCAGTTGTAATTAAAGATTGTCGTATAGCATTATTTATAATTTTGAATTTTTTTTTATTATAATTTATTAAACATATACGGAATGTTTAAACCAAGTTATATAGTTTTACATGTTTATTAAAAATCTCTTATGGTTGTGTTCAGCTGTGTCAATATCATCATAATTTGCGCATTATTATTATATGTTTCTTTTGCTCTTTTGTTATTTTTTTTTTGTACTCTTAATCCCATAACAAGATGTCTAGCGAAGTTTCTTTCTTGATCAATATTTCTTTTAATAATCAAAATTTTACTAATATTTAGAATCCACTTTGACACATGAATATTCTTTCAGCTAGTTGCATAACAGATTTAAAAGTTGGATAATATCAAATGACTTTATTTTCTGTCCTCACATTGGGCTTCTAAATTAGATTTGTCAAGATTATATATCTCATCACTGTACTTTAAATGGTAAATACAGAGGTAATAAATAATAATGTGACGATATAGTCATATGAATTCTCATTCGTTCAATAAAATCCAATGTTGGAAACCGTACAACATAATAATCTTGATATAGCATTAAAAAAGGTAAAGAACTTGTGGAAGATAATTATAACAATTATGTCATCAAAATACAAGTTGAGTTATAACAAAAATAATTCATATAAATGTTGGAGGTACTTAGTAATAAAAATATAATTTATTTATTTATTTATTTTATTTCTTAAAGAGTAGTAGACTAAGACTAATACGAATAAGAGTAAACGGCATTTTCATGCAGGATAACTAATATATGTGTTTAGAACCCAGCCCTTCATCCCCTATGGGACCTCACTCTTTGGTCTGATCTATTCAAAAAAATAGGATTACGCTATTTAGTCAAATGTTTATACTAAAAAGAAAAAGAACGAAAAAAAGAAAAAAAAATGAAATTAATATTTAATAATTATACATCATTTGAATAATAAGATCCTTTGAACAAAGAGTATCTATATGTTAAAATAAAATAAATTGTTATCAAAATCTATGGAATTAATAAAAAGAGAAGATAAAGAAGTAATCCAAGGTATATTATGACGAAAATTAGAACTAGTGAGATAAATCCAAAATATGGAATTATCTAAATTACGTTTTGTAGTCATGAACGGATTGGAATATCCAATATTTAAAATATTATCGTTAATCGGATTGGTTGGTGATAAATTGTCCGGATCAGTCCTTCGTCGTTTACGGTGCTGCTGTTGTTGTTGTTTTTTGCGTTTCAAGAAAGTGCTTTTATTAATATTGTTGGCTCATTTGTATTCTTTCCATTTGAGTGACCTGACTTTCCAAAGTGACTCGTAAATATCATGGTGAAGATCATATAAAAATGATAATAAGAGTTTTTTGGTCAATTTTTTGTTAATTTTGGCATCTTTAAACGGTCTTAATAGACAATTAGGGACTATATTAATCAGAAGACAGTGTAAATCAGGAGCTATTGTAGATCTAAATTGTGAAATACCGGGAGATCAAAATCAAGATCAGTTTCGTTGACCTTTTCACGATCCATATTATTGATAATAACTGAGCGAAGGATATAATAATGTTTTTCTAATATAGTTTGTAAAATATTCATAGATTTGGAACAAGTCCAAAAATGTTCGTTATTTTCGGGTTCTTGCGAACATAAGAAACAAGTGTTAAATCCTTGTAAAATATCTGGGTAATTTCTATTAAGATGATCAAGTGTTGGTAGTGTTGGATGTCAGTTCTTATATGCTTAAAAATAAGCTATACATTAAAGAATGTTTATTTTTAATAAAGCAGAAGGTTAATTTTAAAGATCAACGCATATGTTAAAATCAATCCAATCAGATGTGAATAGAGTATCGCTTCACACTGGCGCATACAATCAGACACAAATAGAGGAAAGCAGATTAACCATATAAAACTAAACTTAAAATTAAGGTGAGGGTATATTAAAGGATAAACATTTTATTAATTAAATTCTTCACACACACACACACACACACATAATTACAGGTCTATATATACATAAAATTCCAAACTAAAAATGTTTAACATATGCTACATATGCTATATATCCTATATATGCTATATGTCCTATATATCCCATATATTATGCTACATGTTCCATATATTCTATATATTCTATATATCGGACATATGCAACATATCGAACATGTCGAACATATTCGACATTTGCTACATTGATCGGCATCACGGGTCCAGTTATATCACATGATCACTGCGCAA